>KN485960.1:152387-198244 GCA_000787095.1 Periophthalmodon schlosseri
CCATAATGAGGCGCGACATTACAGCTCAGCGCCTTCTATAATGGAGGTCTCCCCCGATCGCGCGTTAAATATTCATGCGCTCCCGGTGTAATCCCACGCAGAGCAACAGTGCTTTCCTCCCGAGTCTCAGTGCGCCACTGCACCCGATCTGCCTTGTCATATTCACTCAGAGTGTTGTTGTTTACAGCTCCGTGTTACACTTCACCTCCACTCACTCCACCGGAAATAACAGCAAATTAAAGTTTTACTACTTGAACCTGTTTTGGGATGGCGCATTAAACAGGAGCGCAGGGCGGAAAGCAACCGTTTGTGCGTTGCATTGTTTATTTCCAACGATTTTTGCATTAAAGGTGTGTAACCTTTTGGGGGAGAGGCCACGTCAACTACTACCAGATGTTGGCTTAGTCTGGAATGTTCCACAGTACAGCATTAACTTCAGAGGAGTAGCCAAAATTTGTACTCATGCAAGAGTAACGTTATTTCAAAATGATATTATTCAAGTAGATGTACAAAGGAGTGGTCCAATAAATTACTCAAATAAGAATAAAAAAGTATTTGGGAAAAATACTTCTCAAGTAAGACTTAAAGAGTAACTGTAGGGAAGAAAAATCTGATTTAGATTTTGAAATTAATGTAATTGGAAAGACAAAACTCTAATTAATGCACAAAATCTGGTATTTTCAAAGGATAGACACAAAAATTAAAAAAACTAAATCATATCTGAAGAAGCGGTGCAAGAAACACAAATGTTCAAATCATTTCATAGTGTCATTTGTCTTTTCATATTGACTTTCTCACAGTGGGAAGAGTAACCAAAACTTTTACTCAAGTAAAAGTACTGATACTAAAAATATTACTCAAGTAGGAGTAAAAGTACGCTGCTAGAAAAGTATTCAGAAAGGAACAATTTCTTTTAAAAAGTTACTCAAGTAAATGTAACTAAGCAAATGTAACTGAGCACTACCCACCTCTGATTAACTTACCTCAATGAAGACATGCAGGTGACGCCACAAGGCCAAGTTATAGGTCAGATCTGTGGAGAGGTGACCCCACTCACATTTATAACACGTCTTTGAACGTATAATTTTTAGCAATAAAAACACCCATAATTGGAAAAAAGCAAAATAGATAAGTTTAATGGCGTACTGTGGAACATTCCTAACAAAGCAACAACATCAATTAGAGGCAAGCAGACAGCGGATCGTCTACTAGAAAAGTTATATACTGCATCTCCATGATCTTTTTTTTACAGCTCAGCATTACACTTCACCTCCACTCACTCCACCGGAAATAACAGCAAATTAAAGTTTTACTACTTGAACCTGTTTGGAGATGCCGCATTAAACATGGGCACAGGGCGGAAAGCTAGCAGTTGTGCATATAGTGTTCTTTTTAGAAGGTGCTAAAAGTTTATAGTGATTTTAGTGAAGCTCAAAATGATTTATCCATGCATATTTGTGTACTCTTGTTTGGTGAGATCGTATTCACAGGTATAATTGCGTAATTTCCAGGGAGTGCTCCTGCATATTTTTAAAGCGGACATAGTATGTTTTTTTTGGGGGGTATTTAGTATTAAACTAGATCATTATTTTACATTTTGTTCACTGTAATTCACAATATCGATCTGAAATGGGTAATTTTTATTTTTTATTTTTTTGGAGATTAAAAACCCTCAGAGAGTCCTGGCCATGAGTTACATAGTTACAACACATACAAACAACGATATAATATGAGTATAACAGATTAGGAAAAACAAGTGCGCATTATCGAGGCAGTCTCTAATGCTTTCACATTAGATTTAAAGACATTTAAGGGTAAGAGCGCAGTCAATTTCCAGTCTTCCCAAGTGTTCCAAGCAAAAGGAGCTGAGTGGACAAAGGCTTTGCCCATTGGCTTCCTGTTTAAAACTGCAGAACTGAAAAGCCCCGTCTCTATAGTGGAATTTCACCATAAAAAGAAGCTGCTTTTATGGTTGAAAAAAAAGTGAACTCCGGGTCATGTATTTGGGTTCCCACATTTTCAAGTAAATACAGAGAAGTGGGCGGGGATAAGGGGCTGGTGAAGGAAGGACTTTTCTGAGCAAATGCAAGACAATACAGGATTACTCAAACATGCATGAACCAATTCAAATACAACTTTGAGTTAGCTAATGATGAGGGAACACAATTATAACATCTTAAAATGTCATAACAGTTGATTTTATGTAATACAACCCCTTTAAAATCCATACACCTGCATGAAACACGCATTTTCGTATTTGGCGCAGCTCCTCTTAGCCTTTCCAAACATTTACACTTCTCACCGTTGACAGCTGAAGGCCTCAGACACCTCATCCAAGAATTCAGATGGAAAGTGAAACCGCAAACATTGCAAAAATAGAAGTTACTTTTACTTTATTTAAGGCTCTGTACCTAATTTTTGCTGCCTTAAAAATGTGAAAAACTGACATTTTAAACGCTTTGCAGTGGTCCGAAGTTATTCATTTAGAATGTACCTTATACATTCCGGACATGCCAATTATTCACCGCGATGAGTTTATAAGAGCTTTTCACAACATGCTAACGTGCACTTCCTGATCAGACGATAAAACGCTTCATAATTAGAGGCAGACAGCACGTGGCAGACATATTTTGACCTTTGACTTACAATATAGCTGTACTGAGGCAAGACAAATTTTGCTCAAATACATGAAAAAACTGAGTACAGGACATTTAATAAACCCCGTGAGGAAATTTGACCCATCCTTCGGTGCCGCTGGGGGAACCTGTCAGAAGCAGTGACATCTACAGATCTTAACTTGGCTTGACCAGGACTACCTTAGCTGGAGGATTTTGCCTTGCCACTAAAAAAATCACAAATGTGGGGACTATTATGACAAATAAACGCCTGTTATTTTACCATGTTGTTAAAGTAAGTTAGATTTTGCTGTGTTCTCCGTTTTATCCCATCAGCCTAGAAACCTTTTTATTGTTAGTAAAGTCTACCAAAAAGTGTTTAAAGTGCTGACTGGAGACATACAACTTCCAAAACGCTCTAGCTGTCCTGCCTGAGTTATTTTTGTCGTTGACTTTTTATCTGTCAACTATTCTTGCACTATCCCGGGGCACACAGGCAAATTGTTCCCCAGCTTTTTGTCAGCTGGTAAAACATCGGACAACAGAGTATGTTCAAACCTACGGACTGTTAATTATTGGCGTAAACATAATAACACATTTTTAAACTTGTGCTTTTTCATTTTAAGACGTCTGCACAAAATAAAAAAAACAAAAAAACAAAAACTGCTCTGTTGTGTCCAGTGGCACACGTTTACTCGTGGCTGCTGTTAAAAAAGGGTTACTCACAAATTAATTCATGTATTTTGATTTTGAGATTTACAGTTTTCCAACAAAAAATACAAATACTATAATTCAAGTACTACAGCCGACGTAATTACGCTAACTTTTCTGCCGGGGAATCTTCACCTGCTCTAGAGATGCTGCTTTACGGAGATGGTATTGCTTTGCCTCGATTGTTCCAAATGTATCTATCTCCATGGAGAGAAACCAAGTTACAGGTCAGATCTGTGGAGAGGCGAGTTCACTCAGTAAGAACGCATGTTTTTTTTAAATATGTGGGTTTTTTTTTTCTTTGTCAACATAAACATTAACTCACCTTATTAAATGGAAATACAGAACCCTACTGATCAATATTACATGATGTGCATCTTTCAGTATGTACCCATCTCAACTTGTTTCTATTTCTGTTGAAGGCTTTTTGAGGTGAGGGCGTGGCAAACACTAGGGTTGTCAAAAGTATCGAAAATCAGATACTAATCGATACTAAATCTAGTATTGGAACTAGAAACTAAACAGTCACATTCACAGGACAGTAATGAACCTTTCCTGAAGAACTTTAGGATGATCTTGAGCTGCATCAGAACAAGTATAAGACACATAGACTAGTATATGTCCGTGGACCACTATGGAACCTACCTGGGAGACACAGATATAAGGCCACATGGTAAAATAAAAGAAAGTACTATGATTAAGTGTTGAAAATCACATTCTATTGCGTAAAGAAAGAATGTTTTATTATCATCGTGGTATCAGAATCGTAAAGAAAAATGTTTTATTATCATCGTGGTATCAGAATTGGTACTGAGTATTGAGTATATTCCTTAGTATCGAAATCACGTTTGAAATTTTAGTATCAGCTCAGTACTTCCTATGAGAAAAAAGAAAGAAATGAGCATATTACATTTGGAAGGGCATCTGACGTAAAACCTTCATCAAACTATTGCAACTTAGAATTACACTTTTAAGGGGGATTTATGCCACACTGCCACACTGCCATATTATCTATGTCTGTGGACTGTAGAGGCTTAAGCTCATTCTCCCAACCCTCATTGTAAGAAGTTTTCTAACTTGACATCTTCAGTCTATTATGCTAACAAGCCCCTCACACTAAAACTATTACTTTTATCCCACAGTGATGGGGATTTGTACAAGGTTTCAAATCCAACAAGGCACTTCCAAGCAGCCGCTGTACCGTGCGGTTTGAAAAGTAGACTTTGATGAATCGAAATCCCATTCCTTAACACGGAACTTTTTTGATGCGGAACGGAGTGATGCTAGCCTTCCATTTTGGTAATAGTATCCAGCTTTGAAACCCTATCAGTGAGACGCGCTTAGTCATTGCTGTCCCACTTCCAGGCACACTCCAGATAGGTAGTGAAGCGTGTACTATTGTGACAGTTAAGACGCCCAATAGCACATTTACATAGTCATAAAAACAAGCTAAACAGTGAGCTGCTGATACTAAAGAGGCTCAACGGTGGACAAGCGTAGTTTTTACATTCAATTTCCCATAAAATAGTATGTGGGAACAATAATAATAACAAAACTGGACGACTGAAAGATACTTAAAAGGTAACTTTTCTAGTGGGGGTTCCGCTGCCTACTTGTCTCAATGGAGATGTTATTGCTTTGCTTGGAATGTTCCACAGCAAGACATAAAATCTATCTTCATTCACCATTTTTTTCAATTATAGATGGGTTTTTTTTGTTGTTTTTTTTATGCTAAAGAAATGCCTTGAAAAACATATATTCTTACTGTGAACGGGGACGTATCTCCACAGTTCTGACCTGTAACTTCACCTAGTGGCATCACCTGCTCGTTGATAAGTTGAATGTCATACTGTGGAACATTCCAGGCAAAGCAATGACATCTCCATGGAGACAAGTAGGTAACAGACCCTCCACCAGAAAAGTTACATAGTACATAGAATATATAAAATATATACATTCAAATAAAGTATGTAAGATTTGGATTTTAACTTTCATAAACATAGCCCGTGTCCCCCAAATATGAGTTAGACATGTTGGCTATATGGCTTTACAGATAACAACTGTAATGCTGATTTACTTTTAATTACAAATCTTTAGACTTGATAGCCAAATTGTTATGTTATAATTCTGTGTTTGGTTCTCAAGACGATTATCCAATCAGTGAGCAGAAAGAGTCTCTCATTTGGGTTGCCAGTTTCAATGCTAAAGTCCAGTTCGTTTAAACCTAAAAGGACTCTCACTGATCTAAATGGTCACTACCTAAACCATCATGAATCAGTGCTAGTGCAGCCTTTGCAGCTCACTTTCTGGAGGTTCTGGGCTTTCAAATGAGGAATGATCTGTCCATAAACTGAGAATAAGAAAAACTTGTATGTGTCCTCTATCTGCAGGTTAAGGTACTGGCAACCTGGGTTCAGTTGTGATTGTAAGAACTGCAAACTACAAGAGCACAGGCTACATACAGACAATTATAGATAATACGGATAATCTTAATAGAATTTTCTCTTTATAAAATCAGTTATGGGCTGCTTCTCGACTGTTAGGACCTTTTCTTTTTCAAGTAGTCTAACTATTCACCTTATTCCAGATGTTGCCGTGGACGCCGCCAATGTCATTCGGGTTGTATTATTTTGCATGGGGCTGCCGATCTTGCCAAACAATTGATATTTAGAAAGAATGGTTTGAAATAGATATTATATAACCTTAGTTTTGGAAGATATACCTCTGACGAAAAGAAAAAAGTAATTTTGTTAATGAAAGAAAATTTGTTTTGCTGTAAATGTGACTTTATTTTTTTGCATTAGTTTGTTTTCTCATTATTGTGTTGCTTCAGGTTTTCTTGTTTTTATTTTTTTCTCTCTCTCTCTTTGTTTGTTTTATTATATAATATTAATATTAATTTGTCTCTGTTATCTGTCATTTTTAGTCCTATCTACCCCCCTAGTTAGTTTTTTACATTTCATATACTGAACTTGTATGATTCATTTGCAGTTAAATAAAAAAATGTAAAAAGGGGCTGCTGATCCTGACATCCTAAGTTCTATACAGACTTCAGAGCCGTTTTACAGCCTCCCAAAGAATCGATGCATTGCTGACAGGTTGGTGCACATGAAAATTGAACATTTTGCACAGATCAAACTACTTTATATCATATTTTAGCAACAAAACGTTTCTCAAATTCTCCATTGAAATGAATGAGATTCCCACTTAACCAGAAGTGCCACTTAAACGAAAGTAGCATTTAGCATTTTAGGTCAATAAACCAGATGTCTGTGTAATCCCTCAGTCGTCCAGGTGTGGTCCATAGTAAAATAAAAATAAAAATCTGTCAGCTGGACAAAACGTTGTAGGAGTGAAGACGTTTCGCTGCTCATCCAAGCTGCTTCTTCAGTTCTGGTCAGATCACTGCTGGACACTGCCTTATATCTATCTGAAGGGAGGAGCTAGCTACACTGAAACTAACACACGTATTGTTTTTTTTCTTTTGTTATCAATAAACCAGCATTAGATCTTCTTTCATCCTGTTCTTTAAACTTTTAATGGACAAAACAATGAACATGATTTTTATTTCAGGAACCGGACGTTATTGTCGAGCTCCAAAGTACAGTCAAACAGCAGCACGGTAGCATAACTTATTCATTATACAAAACAGTACTAATGTTTCCTGCTATGGACAGTGTACCGCCTAAGGTTAGAAGCACCGTAATTGAGCAATGCTTTTACTGTGTATTTTATAATGCCATAATAACTGTGGTGCTTGTACAGAGGAGTATTTCATTCAGACAGCCGTGACTGGCCGGAAGCCCGCTGAGTAATCTGCTGGAGGAGGCAGATAAAGGTTGGTATGAAACATTAAACTCAGAAGTACATAAACAACTGTCAGTCACAGCACACTGAGAGGATGTATAGTGCAGCTGTTTAAATGCCTCTCTAAACATAGCCCATACACAAGGCTACTGCAGTACTGAAGCTTTTAGACTGTAGTTCTTATTATTGATACATTGCAGCTGATGTCGTCAACATTCCCGAGGGATGGGGGGGAAGGGGGGGGTGGTGAAGCTAACTAGAGGCACTGCTCTTTCTGAAGCAGTTCCTCAAGTTAGAGTTTAATCTGAGTTTTTGTTTTACACAATCTGACCATAAAGAAGTGATTTAGCTGGAACTACAACTGGTGAGCTGATTTGTGCTGTTAAACAAGTCCCTCTCGAATTACATTAGTTACAAGTACCTAGCATTAGCCCGCAGCTTTTCAGTTAGTCACTATCATTTTTTTTTTTGTTGTTGTTGTTGAAAATCAAACACCTAAACAGGACCACGAGCACTCGGATTGATCACAGGCTCCCGAAAATGTGTTTAAATCCATTTGGTGTTTTTTTTTTTTTATCTTGAGATTTCAAAGGATATCTTTTTTGCTGTGTTTGCTATTGTGTGCATTGTGTCACCATGGTAACTGCCGAATATTTCTCCATAGACATCCATGCAGTACCCTCCAGTGTGATGTCACTGCAAAGTATCAGTAGCCTACCATTGTATCGAGTGTCTGAGATGGTAAAGCCACATTAGAAGGGAATATGGCAAAAAAAAAATCATAATTTTTACAATTTTTTTTGTGATTTTTTTATATAGTTTTTAGTTTAAAGAACATATTATGCATTCTAGTGGCGCAATTAAATTACCAAAACGCGAGCATTTTTGAGTTCTCAGTGAAGAGGATTTAGGATTAATGGATTAATGAAAGAAGCATGAATGAAACAAAATACAACTCCAGGTGTGTTTTTGATGAGGAGACAACGATAAAACATGGTTAAAAACACAAAAAAGTCAAACTTGCCAAAGGTGTGTTCTTTAATTCATGGACACTTTGGTAGCATTTATCCGCAAACAAGGCTAGTTTTAAAGACCCTGTGCCAAATTTCTTTCCGTATATTTGAGCATTTGTCTCACCCCAGTACAGATATATTGTATAAGCAGCTCTGAAGATGCCAAGAAGTCTACTGTGTGCTGTGTGCATTTAATTACAAAGCCTTTTATTGTCCTATAATCAATTAGTGTATTACTGTGACGGCTAATGGTCTCTGAGTTGTGAAAAGCGCCTATAACCTAATCGCGGTGGATAATTAGGATGCTCAGAATGCATAGGGTAAGTGAGAAATAACTTTGAACAACTGCAACCCGTTTAAAATGTTTTTCACATTTTTTAAAACTTTAAAAATCGCCTTTAATCTTATATATGTACCGGCACTATTTCAACAGAACCTGCTACGCTGCTTTTTGATTATGCATTTTCCATACAAAGTAAATGATAAATATTTGTGCATACCTCTGTTATTGTACTCCTCCAATTTCTGCTAACTTTATAATTATCTGGCTCCTTCTGACGACAAAGTAGCGTAGTACTATGTAATTAGACTATGTGCAGAGGCAGGGTCACTAATCATTCCCCATATAATTGTTGTTAGTGCAGTTCTTGTGATGTGGTCAGGGTCTTATCAAAGGTTTGGGGGTCTGTCAGTTAAAGGGCCAGTATTTATTTGAACAAATGTGTCTTGCCCCAGTACAGATATAAGCAGCTCTCTTGGTCAAAACAAGTCAGCTGTGTACTGCCTGAATCTAATTAACCAAGCGTTAATTGTCAGATAATAAGGTTGTGCATGGTTAGCTAGTTGCTGTTAGCATTACCGTGACAGCAAACCTCTGAAAGTAGTGAAACGCGCTTATAAACTCGTCAGGGTGAGTGATTAGGATGCTCTGAACGCATTAGGTAAGTAAAGAGTAACGTTGGACCACTGCAAACTGTTTAAAATGAATTAGTTCTGTTTTTCACATTTCTAAGATAGCAAAAATCTGGTACAGTGCCTTTAAAACCGCTGCCTCCCTTCAATCCCCCAAAGTCCCCAAGCGACTTCAGCAGTATTTCCGATTGGCCACAGTTCCACCGTGGTCATGAAAAATAAAAAGGATACAACACCCCCGCGTTAGGGAGGCTTTCAACCGTTGTTCAGCCCGGACTTTAATATTTTATATGCACCTCTTACTTATTTTAGTGAGAATAATTGATCTGGAAAGAGCAGTGCCGCGCAAAAATGAAAGGCTCTGAGGAACACAGAATGAAAAAACTTTGTTATGGTTGGACGATTTGAGATAGTGCAGGATTTTTGTTCAAAGCTTCCTGCCTGTTCCAGTGAAATTTCTGATTTTGAAATAAATGCATTTTTGAGTGTAGTGATATTAAAGGCCCTGCATCAGACTTTTATGCTCTGTATCTGAGAAAAATTTGTCTTGCCTCAGTACAGATATATTGTATAAGCAGCTCTGGAGGTCAAAATATGTCTGCTGCGTGCTGTCTAAATCTAATTATAACTAATTTTATAGTCTAATAATCAGGAAGTGAACGTTTATCATGCTAGAGGCGGCAAAACTCCTCTCTGGTCTCTGAAAGCTGTGAAAAGCATTTATAAACTCATTGCGGTGAATAATTAGCCTGCTCAAAATACATAAGGTAAGTTAGTAACATACAAGCAAACTTAAAAACGGTTTAAAATGGACTAGTTCTGTTTTTTCAAGACTGTAAAAGTCACATAGCGCACATAAGTTATAGTTTCTTTTTTGTGCCTGTAAATCTTTGGTGAAAATGGGTTTTATACAGTATCACTTGTCGCATGATGGCTTTGAAGGAGAAAAAGCATGTTGAATTGACACTTCCAACATTTCAAATGATAGTGCTAGTAACCCCAAAATCCACTGTTACTCCAGCATTATCTTCAGTAAGGTTTCATTGTACCTTTTATGTTCAGTTCAGTAATTTGACTCTTCCTTCAACAAAAGGACCAACACTAGTTTGTGGTTAAGCTAACCGCTCACATTAACAAGATAAGACTGGCTTGTTGCAAAGCTACAGGAGGTGTTCAACTACTTATTTCATGGTTACCAAAACGTTTACTTTGAGTCAATGTCATTTTTTAGTTAGAAATTGTCCATTTGAAAAGCTATAATTGATTATAAAGTGCATATGACAGCATTTCGTGTCTTTGTAATTATTAGCCTACTTTGTTGGTGGGATAATACCCGTGGTAGATTTATATATGAATATAGTTTTACATCAGTCAAGGGGCAGTTTGAAAATTTCAAAATTCCAACCAAAATGCAAGGACAATTTAACGTACAATGAGCACAGTCTATTTAAGTGTCTATTTAAGAAAATAAAGGTGTTGTCATATTCTCATTAGTCAAATCATAATAATGTTTCTGTACACTATGCACGCCACTTGGTTATGCCGCTCCATGTATACTCTCCCTGCCAGCGTCTTACACCCTGTAGTTATTTGCTGGATTGTCTCAGGGGCCTCTTTGCACAGCCTACACCTTGGGTCTTGTCTGCTGGTAGATCTGGGCCTTTAATGCTCTGGTGCTCAAGGCCTGCTCCTGCGCTGTCCTTCAGACCCGCTCTCTCTAGGCACTGGTAGGATTTTTTTCAATTATGTTCCGGTGGTACATCCCATGATTGTCCTTCTATGATGGGACCTCCAGCACCTCTTCCTCTGTGACATTCGCTAATCAGGTTTTTTGTTAGGAATTTACCTTGAGGTTTAGTTCAAATGTGCTTGCCAGGTTTAGTTTAGTTTAGGTTTTCCATGTAGTCTCTAAAACTTGCTTAATGTGTCTATTTTGTATAGGCCAAAATAAGAAGTTAAAGTAGCTGGTTTTGGGCCCATCCAAAACATCCCACAGTTTGTTAAACAGACAAAGAATAGCTTATATCCCGAAAGCCTTTGCAGAACATGGTGTAAAAAACTTGCCTCTTCTCTTGTTGTCCCGCATTGACATATTGTTCATTCATTGTGAAAATGGTTGTGTTGTGCTGTCCATTTAGGCAAACAGTCGCTGTTGTGTTGGCATTCACGGTTGGCTTTATTTTGCTCCGGTAAGGGTTTGCACGGGCAGAAAGAGAACACAATTGATTGGTTGTAAGGAGCAGCGGCTGTAGGGTCAGTGCGGGTCGGGGCAGTATTCATCGATGCACAAAAGCCCCTCCAGAGAGAAGCACCTGTGAGCAGCCTGCCTCTACAAACCCCGCTGAGGCTCCGCTTAATGATTTGTAAAAGAATGGAAAAGTCAGCAGTCGATGGACACTACAGAGGTGAGGTCAGGAGCTAGCTGCAGGCGAACTTAAGTTGATACAAATTTGGACTGCTCAATAAATATTTGTGTTTAAAGTTTGACATAGTTTAGCATCTTGATAGGCAACTGAAGAAAAGTGAGCGCATAAAACAAACTCAAGGCCCGCGAGCATAATGTGGCTCACCACTTAATTTTATGTGGCCCGCGAGAAGGTAAACTAAAAGGTATGACTGTCATTTTAAAATAAATCTATGCTGCTTTGATGTGTGCACTGACCATAAACTAATGAGCTTTTCCCAACAAGTGGAATTGAGAAATATTTACAAATGATGATCGCAAAATGTCCAGGAAGAGGAAAATTGATGCTGATGGAAGGCAGTTTCAAGAAAGGTGAATACATGTTTGTGCTTTAAGGAGGAAAACTTGTGTTATGAGGTGGTGATGTTTGTCATACAGTACGATCTATGTCGGCATTTTGACATCGAACACAGAGCTAAGTATGCTGAAGTTAGCCTTCAAGAAAAACAAGTTGTCCAAGAATTAAAATGCAAACTAAAATATTTTCACAAAAGCCACAACCAAAAACCATGTGGCAGTGAAACTAGTTTTATTGTGGCTGAGTCTTTTTCAGAGGGTGCGTTTCTGAAGCAGTGCTGAAGGTCTGTGAGCAGGTGTGACTCGACCAGATACAGACCTTTAAAAATGTCAGTTTATCAGGATATATGCAGTTACACAGACATATTTTTTTACATCTGTGCAAATGCAGATGCAATATTTGTAACATGAATAAGTAATAAATACAGAAACAGTTATTTAACAAGTTTAAAAGTAGTTACATTTATTTTACATTACATTTGGTTACTTTTAGTTACATTTATACTGCCTTACAGTTACATCTGGCCATTTGAGGGCAACCATTTTGCTGACGTGGCCCTCAGTGAAAATGAGTTTGACACCCCTGGCATAAACTGTTAAAATGCTGGCTGATATACTGAAAGGAAACGGTGGACTATGTAGCTTTTCTGAAGGAGGGTCACATGTTTTTGCTGTGCCTAGAATGTTCTACAGTCTGCCACAACTTATCTGACTCCATGGAGACATGCACCTGACATAACTAGGTCAAGTTACAGGTCAGATTAGTGGAGAGGCAATCCCTGTCACACTAACAATGCATGTTTTTTGAGAGATTTTTGAGCAGCAAAATCATCTGTAACTGAATAATTGTAACATAGACACTTTTAACACCACAACATGGAATATCCCAGGCAATGCATCAACATCTCCTTGGAGACGAGCAGGTGGCAAACCCCACACCTGAAAGTTATGGTGAACTATCCAGAAATACTACTTTTTATTAAACAGGGTATTAAGACTAACTAATAATACTTAGTACTTCTACGGGGTATTAATTGTTAACACATAACATATTTAGATCACCATGTTATCTTTTATTGTTTTGAAAATGTTATATTCGCCAAAAAAATGTAAAACATTTCTTAAAATAAGTTCCAGTTCAGTTTTTGGCGCTCCAAGTCCCCCTTCTCTTTACTGTATTTGTAGAGTATTGCTGTGTGGGAGCATGGTTGACGTAGGCTTGGACTGGATCAAACTGCAAGAAGGGTTTGAATAGGGCCCGGGAGAGATTGCAAGATTACTCAAACATTCATGGATGACCTATACAACCTCGTGAAGCGTGTTTTTGATGAGGGACAAAGGTTATAACATGGTAGAAAGCTCCAAAAAGTTAGGGTTAGGGTTAGGGTTAGGATTAGGGTTAGGGTTAGGGTTAGGGTAGGGAAATTTGTCCTCTGAGTTTGACCCATCCTTCTGCGTAAGCAACGGGTAATGGTTGTGCAGCACCCGGGGACCCATCTCTAGATCTTGGGCTAGGCTTGGTCAGGACTACCTAGCTGGAGGATTAGCCTATCCCTTTTTTATTATTTAAAGACAAATAGTGATCAGCAACAAGAGGGATGGGAACAGTATTACTACTAGACAGTTCATCAGTTTGATCCATCTTGGCCAATATCATTTCTCATGATCTGCTCGTCTACAGCTTTTGACAGGCAGACTCAAATGAAATACAGAGTTACTTTAACTTCCCTTCCTATTGTTGTTTTGCATACTCTACTGCAACACTATTTGTAACGGTGACATAGTGCAATTTGCAAAGCAGTTACTTCTATCACCACCTTCGCAACATATTGTAGGTGACTTGGAGAGTGTCTTGAGAACCTTTTGCTTTAACACATAGATTTTCTGTTAAAGATGGTATAGCGGTTCTATACTGGACGGTAGATTCTGAGCAAAGAAAATAGAGCTCCTCAATGACAGGTAGCCCCTTCGCGATCCAAGACAAATCCAGTGAAATAACCATTTATCTTGCTGACAGTTGAAATCCCATGTTTGTAATTACACCTGATGCCCATCTGCGAGATCGCCGCAATCATTTCTGCAAACAATGTCGAGCCGCCTCTGCTACGGATTGTCTCTGAGATCAATGATCGGGTCCAAGTTAAGCCGAAAAACAGTAAACAATTGTTAAACGTCCAGCAATACATTTACTCCCCTTGATGAATGTCGACAAAGGCTACGTGTTTTTGTCTCTTCGATATTGGAGACAGGACGGAATTGGAGAAAGGGAAGATCAATATTCCAGTGAGAAGACAATCCCTCCACACACCGTTTTCTACCAGTGAGCACATCTAGCTTCGGAACGCCATCTCTCTTGGCTGTATTCGTTTCATCTTGCTTTTTTCCACTTAAAAGCTTTTATCCTGCGTAACAAGAGATCGCCAAATCTTCCGTGTAATGAAAACTCGGAAATGTAACGTAATCCTCAAAATGAATCACGGAGCCTGGATTTGCAGTGTTATGACAGTTTTTCAGGTTTTCCAATTTTGGGGGAATATGCTTTTTTTTTTTAGGAAGTATGAAAAGCCTGCCTGGGATGTGAAATGCAATATAAATAGAGTCTGAAGGTGTCGCGGATGGCTACTGTTTCGTTTGACCATATAGAGTGTGTCATGTTGCAGTGGGAAGAAAGTGCTGACACGGTGTGGTCAGGCCATCTGCTCGCTGTCCTTTGGGATCTGTGGCTGGTTCATAGTGAGCCTGTCTGGATGGATGCGCTCATATACTGTTGGCATGACCTTTGCTGTAGAGGTGTGAGGGTAAGGTTGACGGAATTATGGAAAATAGCATGAGGAATGGGTGCTGAATTTCTTATGTAATGATAAATAGATTTTTGAGGGTTTAAACATCATTGATAATGTGGCTGGAGTTATATGTTTAAAATGTTGTTTAAAATCCTTAAAAAGTTTTAGCAAAAATCAGGTATGTCACCTTTAATATTAAGGTCTATATGCCCCAATTTTCTATCTTAAAACGTGAAAAACAGAACTAGTTCACTTTATACAGGTTGCAGTGGTGCACAGTTATTCCTCACTTACCTTATGCATTCCAAGCATCCTAATTATTCATAGCGATAAGTTTCTTAGCGCTTGTTACAACTTTCTGAGACCAGAGCAAAGTTTTGCCTGCTAACATGCTAACCACACACTTCCTGATTATAGTACAATAGAATGCTTTATAATTAAATCCAGACAGTACACAGTGGACTTATTTTGACCACTAGAGCTGCTTATGCAATATATGCAAGACATATTTTTGCTCAAATACATGGCAAAAATTGGGAAAGGGGCTTTAAATTAAACGTTCAACCAATTTAGAGTGGCTGACTATTCAGTTGTAATTGTTCATCTTTTCATATAATAGCCCTAAGTCCCACTGTGCCAGAGAGACACAATTTATAAAACAAATTTCATGGAGAATTTATGAAGGAAACTGTCCTAGTTTCAACTTAACCTCTGCTGAAAACATACAATAAACTGTTTTCTCAAAAATCTCTGTTGGTTGAGGGTGACTGTGCAAGGACACTTTTTCCTTGCTGCTTAGGCTGATACAACAGCGTGACCCGTCCCTGGCTGTCGCCCAGCACAATGGCGTTGTTGGCAGGATGATGAGTTAAAAGGTGAGGAAGCAGATGGATACACCGTGTTTGTCCTTTTTTCCACGTGGAGGACCTTGTCTTGATGCTCAGAGGTCGGCCCGTCGCGCTGCACACCTGGATGGGCGTAATGGTCGGAGAATGCCTGAAGCGCTTCGGAGGCAGTCAGGTGCACTCAGCTCTGAATGGCCCGGTAAGCATGACTTAGTCCCTAAACTTCACAATATAGGACATGCGCTCATGATGGGATTGCAGTTGAAAGATATGATTGAAATAGCAAGGTTTTATTGTTAGATTCATATAATGGTGAAAGGTGACATATGAAAGATTAACCAGGTTCTAATGTTACTTCATAGTAATAAGGTATTTAAAGGTGCACTATGTAACTTTTGCTGACCATATGTTTTGCCTAGAAACTTCCAAAGTATGGCTTTAAGCTTACCTATCTCCATGTAGACAAGTATGTGGTACCACTAAGCCACTAAGCCAATCTGTGGAGTTGGGATCCCACTCACAGTAACAATACATGCTTTTCAAGGTATTTGTCAATAAAACCACCTCCTGCAATTATGCAATCTGAATAAATATAATGCCATATTATGAAATATCTCAGCCAAAGCAGTAACATCTCCATTGAGACAAACAGGTATCAGACCTTCCACCAGAAATGTTGCACTGTGTACCTTTAATTATCTATCTAATCTTTTTATACTCTCTCTGGACTCGAATCGCATTTTGTTTCCCAACTGTCTTCACTCATACTTTTGCCTTCAGAGAGGGCAGACACACAAATAAACATGTTTTGTGCACTGGAAGCTATTCATTCATAAGTCATAAAACATGAATAATCAAAGCAAAGATTTTTTAAAGGCGGAGTAAAGCAAAATGTGACATCTATGATTTACTAAATAAAGACCGTTACTGTTGCTATATTGAAAACTGTATCAGGTTAACAAACATGCATATACATATACACATATATACACATATGGCATATATAAATGTGTGAAATTGTGTGGAAACTGCTTGTAAAGTTGTGAATTTTCACAAGATATGTTCTCCAAATTCAATTTTACACTGAGTTCTTAAACTACCTCCCTGTCAAAACGCATTATGTGCATATACAAACTTTTGCAGTGGTTCAGTGGTTTGAGCATTGATCGACGGATTGATTGAAGACTTTACAATAAAGAAGATTTAGAAAAGGAGTAGGTAGAAGTGAAACTTAAATAGATTCTACCCCTTTTTCACAGGGAGGAGGACTGACTCCCTCTTGGACCAGTGCATGCTGTCGTTGTGTCCTTAGGCAAGACAATTCATCCAACATACTTACTATGAATAGGGCACAGATTGGCAGCCTCGCTACAGTCAGTCTATCTCAGGGAAGCTGTGGCTACAGTAGCTTTTATCACTGCTAGATGTGCGGCATGAGTGGCTAATACTCTGGCCACACAGTAAGAAGGTTCAGAGCCGCCCTTTCTGTGTGGAGTTTGCACGTTCTCCCTGTGTCTGGGTAGGTTTCCTCGGGCACTCCACTTACTTCCATCTGCCCAAAACATGCATAATAGGTAAAATCCTCCAGCTAAGATGGTCCTCACCAAGCCTAGCTCAAGATCATGCAGATGAGTCCCCAAGTGCTGTATGTCAGTAGCTCACTGCTCCTGATGGGTCAAATGCAGAGGACATAATATTGTACTTTTACCTTAGTGAATAATGGATTGCAAAGCATCATTGTAGTTGATCCATGGTTATTATTATGCCGATATTAGGTGACTCCAAGTTCTCCTTCAAACATAGGCTGTTTCTTACCATGTTTCTCCAGTTTAATGGAGCCAAATGGGAAGATTGCGTCATTCCAACAGTATCAACACCATTCCTCGGCTTAATGTGCAGACGCTGGGAGGACTTAGTCATTTTTAGTTGGGCCTGCGTTACGATCCATTACACAGAGGAAATAGAATAATATATGTGTGGTTTAAGTGCAGCTGTTTCACATTTAGCCCAATGCAATTCTTTTTTATGTTCTGCTCTTGGTGTAATAGAGCCAAGATGGAGCCCATAGTTGAGATGACTGAGCAGTTTGAGTCGTTTCACCATTTGCTGTAGAGTGTATGGTAGTATGTTGGAACTCATACAAGAGAGAATCCATCATAGGAGACCAATTTCACCAGCTGCAGCAACCAGTGACAGTGATAAAAACAGCTCTGGAGAAATAAGAAATCATATTATTCTGTGCAAGTAAGATGTGTAGTAAATAAGCAAAGAAAGCTAGAATTTGGATAGGTGTCAGTTTGGTTCATACAATTGAATGTACTTTAAAATTGAAACATGTACCTTAATTTGTCTGGATGGGACTCCCTCGGCTCAGGTATCCTACATCATTCTAAAACAATAGGTTACACTAGTTCAAAATGCAGCCAAAGTACTAGCACTGATATATTAAAGAGGGGGTATTACACTGACATATTTAGATCACCATGTTACCATGTCACCGAAAACAACATATTAAAATGTTGAATACATTTCAATAAATTCCTCCCTTCCCTCTCTGTGCTAAGTCACTCAACCTCCAGAGCGCTATCACAACACAATCAGCATGCATCCCGCTAATAAAACTACTGCACATCACATCATGTTTGGCAAGTTGTAGTGTACTATTTTGTATCATGCTTTTGCCGCGTGGGACGTAGGTTTGTGGGTTGAGACATGGACAGGAGGGTTCAAATAGTGCCTCATACCTACATGTATGGATAGCATCTAAAACCTCTTCAGGTATGTTTTTGATGAGGGAACAATGTTATAAAATGGTAGAAAGCACCAAACAGTTGATTTTGCATAAAACCTCCTCTTGAAGGTTTTTAGTCTGACTGATTTTCCCTATTAAGCCTTAGGTCTAATACAGGAATGCAAAAACTATTTGCTAATTATGTTAAGCATATAACAGTTTGACATTTATGATTATATTGTGCTTTTTCGGGACTGGTTCAGTGTCACTTAAAACTACAGTTACTTCAGTGCAAAATAGGCTAGTGCAGCTCTGCTTGTGTACAAGTCTCTCCATGGCCTAGCACCAAAGTACATCTCCCACATGTTAGTGCCATATGAACCATCTCGCACTCTGAGGGCCTCAGGGACCAGCCTCCTGCTGGTGCTCAGACTCAGGATTAAACATGGGGAATCAGCGTTTCAGTTTTATGCAGCTAAAACCTGGAACAGTCTTCCTGAAGATGTTTAAATTCAGGCTCAAAACAGTTCTGTTTAGCTGTACATATGACTGAAAGGTTTTTATTCTGTAGTCTTCTCTTTTAATGTTAATTTGATGATGATTATTTATGTTTTGATTTGTCTGTATTGTAATTTTAATGTTTTTCTTATTCTAGCACTTTGAATTCCTTTGTGGTATATGAATAAAGTTGCCTTGCCTTGCTTTAAAGGGGGGTATTACACGCTAAGTCACTCCCCTTTCAGAGTGCTACCACCACACAATCAACATGCATTTCGCTAATGAACTTACTGTACATCAGGTTTGTGAAGTTGTAGAGTGGTGGTTTGTGTCATGCTTTTATATACATATATTCATATGCGATAACTAAACCTATCTATTTTGAGAATCCAATTACATATAGATTTCACATCTGTTCAAGTATAAATTATTCATACCTTCACCCTCCCACTGCAGTGACCTGTCTTGCACTAAAAACGCCAAATCATAGTGGGGAATAGTGCTGACGTGTTAGCTTAGCGTGACATCGTGCTCTGTTTGCCTTGTTTATCTCATGATTATTTGATCTGCCCCTCTCAGACCACTTAGGCCCAGGAGGCAGAACTGGTCTCAGGCCTTTGGTCTTAGTAAGAGCAGCTTCGGTGAGGTTGGGGCAGATTAAAGTCCTCTGTAACTTAGATTTCGACGCTGGGACTAAGTGCTCCTGTTTCCTTTCTCACTAGAATACTGTTCTCCGGCAATAGTTTCATTTATCATTTATAAGGTCTTGTATGGCTTTTATGTGCCGATGTTTGTGTGTGAGACTGCGATACATTCGAGGGGGCAGGTTAAGTGGTGTGGGGTATAATTAGCTGGTGGTTAGGTTAGAAGAATATGGCAAGGCAAGGCAAAGGCAAGTTTATTTGTTCAATTCAAAGTGCTTTACAGAATAAGAAAGACATTAAAATCACAATACAAACAAATCAAAACATAAATAACCACAAATAATCATCATAAAATGAACATTAAAAGAGAAGAGTGCAGAATAAAACCTTTCAGTCATGTGCACAGCTAAACAGAACTGTTTTGAGCCTGGATTTAAACATTGTCAAAGTAGAGGCCTGTCTCACATCTTCAGGAAGACTGTTCCAGGTTTTAGCTGCATAAAACTGAAAAGCTGTTACAGTAGTCTAAACTACTGGAGACAAATGCATGGACAAGTCTCTCCAAGTCTGGTTTAGACAGTTCACTTTTGATTTTTGCAATGTTTCTTAGATGGTAAAAAGCTGCAGATGTTATTGATTTGATGTGGCCGTTAAAGTTCAAGTCCATTATTACCCCTAGATTTCTATCCTGAAGGTTTTAGAAAGAGAGACTGGACGTGACTGCTGACACTTTCTCTATGTTTCTGTGGGCCAAAGACTATGACTTCAGTCTTGTCTAAGTTTAGCTGGAGAAAGTTGATCTGTTGGATGCAGTGGCAGAGTGAATCCACTGGTCCAGATTCACCTGCTGCCAGTGAGACATAGATCTGAGTGTCATCTGCATAGTTGTGGTAGGACACATTATTGCTGCGTATTAACTGGCCTAACGGCAGCTTGTAGAGATTGAACAGCAGGGGTCCCAGGATTGACCCCTGGGGCACCCCACAGATCAGGGCCATTTTATCTGAGACACATTTTCCAATTTCAACAAAGTACTCCCTGTCTTCTAGACATAGAAAAGTCCTAGCTGGCCTGAGAATTCAACCTAGGGCATTCTTGTTGTAATCTTAAAAAATATATATTTCAAATATGCTTAAATTAACCCAGATGAAACCAATTACACAAATACTTTTTGTTTTCTAGTATCAATTTAATCCTTCTTAATTACTTTGTAATTTAATGTGCCTCGCATTTATTGTAGGATTCTTTCTGTGTCTTGAAGAGGCTGTAACTAATTTCTTTCATGTAATAAAGTAAAATTTGTTTTTCCCCAGTACAAATGTTTTGTATAAACAGCTCTTGGTGTCAAAATGAAGCCACTGTGTACTGCGTTTAATTATAAATCATTTTTATAGTCCACAAACCAGGAAGTAAGGCTGGTATACTCATAGCATCCTAGTTGCTGTTAGCATTATCATGCCAGCAACTCTGTTTTGGCCTCTGAAAGTTGTGAAAAGCAATTATAAAGTTGTTGTGGTGAATAAGGTAAGTGAGGAACAGGTTTGGACCACTGCAAACTGTTTAAAATGTAATAGCTGTGTTTTTCATGTTTTGAATACAGTAAAAATCAGGCAAAATGTCTTTCAGACCTATATAGCCAGGAGCTGTCATTACACACTCCTGCAATCACACTACACCGCATTTGACTGGATAGATTTCTGGGACCGGTTAAACGGCATGAAGGATAATTAGCTGGCACTGGCTGACGTCCACGCACTTGGAGAGTATATAGGAACCCCGCTATGAGACCTTCTGCTCTATAGTGGCCTCATTTCTCTGGTGGCAAAGTGGCGGCTCTGTCAATTAGAAAGCAGTGTAGCCGTGTAATCAGAATGAGACACAGGCATGGAGCGGGGAATTACGATGGCGCGCCTGCTTGGTTTTCCTTGCGAGGCGTCGGGATGAATGAACGCTATGACGGCAAACAATGGGATTCGGAGCGCTGAGACCTGCCCGTACTGCGTTGCTAGCTAAACATCATTGATTGCTTTGAGTCGCTCCGAGTGGTTTTGATAACATTTCAATAAATATTAAAATGAGCACTGCACTCCGAGGGCATGCTAAAGGATTGTGGATTGACAACAGGCTTTGGAAAGGTTTATATATTGGAGTGTTACCGTGGGCTTGTACACAGGGAAATGTGGGTGTATGTAATGTTTTCATACTTTGATAGTGAAGTATAAAATACGAGCAGTGCGAGGAAATAGTGAAGGCCTTGGTGTGTTATGTTTCAGAGATTCCCAGAAGTGTTATAAATCTAAAAAAGATAAAATTCTTGCTTCCAGGAAATGTTGTTCTCTATCTTGTTCCTAGAATGTTCAAAGAAAAGTTACATTTAATAATATATTTTTTTCGTTTAAGTCAAAAGCTTTAGTAGTTATTCTGAAGCGATACCAATGTTTCCATGTAGGTGTGTTCTGTGTAACTGTGATTAGTACACTGAATTACATAAATTACATTACCTTGTGGTTTTACAAGGGCTGCACAATATATCGCAAAAGTATCGATATCGCAATATTGACTAAAGCAATATCGATATCGTAACAATCTAAATATATCGCAGTGATGCCTTTTGTAAAGTTTTTATTTCGACAGGGCCTGACATGCACATTTTAGTTTAAATAAAGCTCAAATTATTGCATCAAAAAGTATTATTACATCATCGCAATAATACAGATATCACAGTAATTAACAGCCATAATGCATATCGCAATGTTTTGCAGAATTGAGCAGCCTTAGTTTCTACGAGTACTCGAGTAAGTAAGAAAGTACTTTGTTGATCCCTGTAGAGAGAAATGTGTCCCCTGCATTTGACCCAACTTTCCTAGTCACTCGGGCCACCTGTCAGGAGTAGAGGGAGCGCTTGGATACCCATCTCCTAATCTTGAGCAAGGCCTGGTCTTGAGTCAGGACCAGGCATTTTCAGCATATTAATCACTGCAGGTGTGACCGGTGGACTTCTGCGTTGTGTTGTTAAAAGGAGCCACGGGACACAGCGGGAACTTTTGGAGGCACTCTCCGTTTAATTCTGGTTAACAGTAATATAAAATGGAATTAACATCCCGCCATTCATTGGTACAGCCCAAACTACAGGAGAGAAGACAAGGAACAGTTAGCATCTCCCCGCACTTGTCCACATGAACAAATTAAAACAACAGAGTAACACCAGAGCCCAACATCAACTCAAACACAACCAAAATACGACCACAGATACAAACAAAGCCAAAAATAACAACAAAAGGACACCCCAATATGAGACTATGACAGACGACTGACCTCTTCCCAATACCGGATTTACAAAGGGAAGAGGCAGCGTCAAACCCCAAATTTATACCAGGGGCAAGGCAAAGGTCACACGAAGAAGAAATAAAAATACCGAAGAAGTGGGCTGGAGGAACGAAGAAGAATAAAAATACCGAAGAAGTGGGCTGGAGGACCAAGGCTGCACATTAAATCAAACGCCAGGTATGAGCTAAACTGAAATAAACAAAAGCACCATTTTGTGTAATTATACATGTATATATATATGAACTGGTTACACAGGTTTATACGCACTTTTCACAACTTTCAGAGCAGACCAAAGCGCTGTGTTGCTGTCACGCTAAAGCAAACAAGTACTTTCTGATTATCGTACAACAAAACACTTAATATTTAGATGCAGACAGTACGCAGTGGACATATTTTGACCTCAAGAGCTGCTTATACAATATATTTGTACTGGGGCAAGACAGATTTTGTCACATACATACACACCCACATACAGTATATGAATTGACTGCAGGACCTTAAATGTTGCAAGGATATTCAAGTGACTTGCTTTCTCCAATTTACATCACACACTCTCTTTCCAACCGTCGTAGTCATTCTTCAAAACCCCTCACTTGCACATATTTGCTTTGTATGCAAATGTCCCCGCTCATGCTAAAGTGAACATGACAATGCTAACGAGGCTGGCGGATTTGAATACATTGCAACCATTGAGTGTCACATCCAAATCTCCTCTGGACAAGTCTTCTCTCCCTCTCTCCCTCTCCCTCTGTCTGGATGCTTATCTCTGGGTTTGCAGCGGGCCGACTTCTACTCACTTCGGGCTGGCTCGGCAATTCCACCGCCATTGCCAACTACTGGTGCATGAAGCTCTGGTAGCGCTGCATGGCTAAATCGCCCGCGCATGTTACTATCGTGCGTGTGTCTGTGTGCGCTAGCTAGCTAACTCTCATTCACTTGGTGCAATGGCAGAGATGGGCTGTGTGGCTTGTGTCCATGTTAACTAAAATAGCCTCGACCAATGGCTGCGGATGATGACACTGGTTGTAATAGCTTTCTAATGGGAAATTCTCTTTGATTATTATGTTCACAGACAACTAGAGCCAAAACAAAGGAACGCTCAAAGCAAATATAAGTTTCATATGAATTTAACAGAACGGTTTTGTTCAGTGGCGCATTGGTTTTAACATCACGTGCCGTTCCTTGAACTTGGGGTCAAAATCACTACCCAGCTCATTTTGCCATTGTGTCACTGGGAAAGATATAAATGTCACACTGCCTTGTATGTCAACTAAGTTCTGATTGGTGAATGAATGACTAAAGGATCAAATTTCAAGGAGATCTGACTGTCACGAATATTGTAAGTACATAATTATTTACAGAATGAGTATCCCAATAGAAGGCATTTCCTGAGCACATTTCTCAGGTGTATTGAAATGTATTAAAATAGTATTATGAAAAGGCCTAGAATCAGTTCAGGGGGTATATGCGATAAGGAAGCAATTAAGTAATTCCTTCCTAGTGTAATTAATTAAGGAATACACTTAAGGCAGTTTAGTTCATTATACAATGAGGCGTTTCTTTTACAAGTAATAATACAGCAACAGGAGCAAAATCATGATATAAGCATTTTTGAAGCTCCATTATAGTGCTGGAGACATGGACGGTGCTTCATTCCGAAAACCATGCTCAGATGCACAATGTTCCATTCATCAGCAAGAGGCCCAACCTGTGGTAACTTGAATATCGTAATCAGGTATATCTTAAAGTGATAGTCTGTAACTTTCTGGAGGTGAAAAGCCAACTGCATGATTCCATGGAAATACAGAACCATATGTTGGAACAATCTCCATAGAGGTAGCAAAAGCAAAATTCAATTCTGTCAACTGGGCAAAAGTTTTAGGGTGAAGAGGTTTCACCACTCATCAAAGTGACTTCTTCAGTTCTGGTCAGGTTTCTGGTCGGACACCGCAGTATATCTGTCTAAAGAGAGGAGCTACACTGAAACTAACACACCTGTTTGTTTACAGTTTCTGTTTGTTGGCTAGGTCTATTGAACTACGCTAACTATTTTGCATGATCATTCGGGCCCCTAATGGGTGGGTCTCTACACATACTGTGAAATATTATACCCAAAGGAACAACATTTCCGTGAAAAGAAGCAGGAGGAGGTCCTCCTCCAGGCCAAATAAGAGTCAGATTTGCAGAGATGCAAGCCCACTCACGGTAAGAACGCATGTTTTTCTCTATTTTTTCAGTGCAATAAAAACATCCATAATGAAAAAACATGTTTATTTTTTGGCAAAAAGTTACATACTGTGGCTTTAAAAATAACTACACCTTAATTAGCCTAAATAAAGCATGAACAAAGACTTAATTCATAATGAACACATAGTATAGCCTATGAATGAGCCATGCCTAGTAACTACTTAATTAAGCGTTTAGGAGTTGTATTAATTAAATCATTACTAAGCCTGAATCATTTTTAATAAACAATTTGATCATTATCAATTGTAAAGCTATTAAAAGTGTAGTCATCTTTCACTTTTACGCAATCCTTTAAATGCTGTCTGTTTCCATGGTGTAGTAGTCCACCTGAAGCTAGTAGTCCACCCAAGTTGGAAGAAAAGGATTCATCTACCTTTAGTGGGACCCAGACATATGACGAAAGTGAAGAAAAGCCTCGCTCAAACCAATAATTTACGGTACAGCGCAGCCTTTATTGCCGAACACGGCCGAGGATCTGTGTGCACTAAACCCACTCAATTCTTTGATGTGGCAGCTTACATTTGATTCCTGGCTCTCCAAGTGCGAGCCGCAATACCGGTGGAGGTCTCGCTTCTTGGAAACAATAGTGAAGAGATGAATGATTGATGATAGTGGAAAACCAAGCTTTGACAAGGAATAAAAAGAAAAAAGCAGCTATGAATCAAAATTACAGCTTCGGACCCTTAGGGATTTGCGGGTTTTGATCGCACTTTGATGGGAATGGTCTATACTTTGTGACACACCAATGTTGTAGTATTGATTCCCAAGTCAACAGCTTAAAGAGTGTCCTTAACGCTACGAAGATTGCACTTTTATCCTCGATAAAGTTTGGTCTCTCCCAGATTGCACCGTGCTCTTCTGCCTGAGTGATGGAATTAGAAATCTAATAAAACTACCAGACACAATTGCTCCTCGCTAACACATTCTCGCAGGGATAGCGCGCCGCCGGCTAAAACATAACAACAAACAATTTCTAGGAATCATTTTCCTCCCAATGCAAGGAGGGAAGCACGCTCTAGCTGATTCTAATAATGCTTCTCGCTCAGCTTGATGAATTCTATAGATTTTTTTTTTTTTTTTTTTTGCCAGGAAAGATAATGCCAACACTTCCTTGTACCTTAAATACACAATACCGACTGACTGCCAGTCAATCCCCATGGGGCTCGGAGTTTTTATCTGCAGGAAAATGCTTTACAAAGACGATAATAAATAATGCATGATATAGTCTTTTTTCGAATAATGATCATTAGGTCCCAAATAGACACGGCTAGGCTCAGAAAATTACAATTATGCTAAAACTGATGAGACGTATTGGCATATTATGTCTTCTTATTAGTTAAACAAAGGTTGTTTTGATTTCAGGCCGATGTTATTGTATCCCTAGTTGGTAACTTAGTATAGTATTATCTTCATTTTATGCTTGGGCAAGAAACTATAGACACTGCAAACTGTATGAATGAATGTGTGATTGGAAGTCATGCTGAACTGTCTTAGATTGAATAAACAATGCAATGCAAGGGGACTCAAAACAGTTACGTACATGTGCATTGTGCAGTATGTAACTTCTCTGGGTGTGCCACCAGCTTGTGGACATTTGCGTTGTCTAGAATGTTCCACAAAATATCATTAAACATATTTATCTTCATGGAGACAAGGCTGTGATGCCACCAGGCCAAGTTAGTGGTGACCCTGCTCACAGTAAGATCGCAAGTTTTTCAAGGTACTTATGAGAAATAAAAGCACATTTAATCGGATAAATACAAGATAGATTTGTTTAAAGCCGTACTGGGGAACTCTCTAGACAAGGCAATAACATCACATTGGATGCAAACAGATGGTTTACCCTCTGAGAGAAAAGTTACACAGTGCACCAGATCAATCTCCGCAACCTTCTTCCATTGTTAGCTTTATAATGTGTCTTCCCCATCTTTGTCAGTTTGCCCCTTGGCAGCAAAAGTTATGGTCTTAAAAGTGTCTACCAAAGCACTATATTAAAACCCATAAATTAAAACTATACTTTATGTTGCTTTAGAATTCATGTTGCACGCTTAAAATTCTCAGCCACTCTTTTAAACAACTTCTTCAAAAAACATACAGCTAAATCATGCACACCCTAACTTAGCTGCCTTGTTGGCACATAGCCGAATTTACCGCAGCCCTATAACGCTAAACACAGCTATTTTACAGTGGCAGACATCTCATTTTAAAGAAGTGTGCGGTCCAAGCATTCATTGACGTAACCCATGGCAGTAGATCCGTCATCTCTCCGTACCATCACCGCACCGCAGCTTGACCCTTGGGTGACTCTGCTTAATGTTGGCGCAATACAGAGCGATGGGCCATAAGACGGAGGCCAATCACACCTCTGCGACAACAAGCGGCCATAACTTCACGGAACGACCAGGCATTCGTGCCAATAGGGAAAACCAAATGCGCGTTGATATTTTACCTTGCAAAATGATATCGGAGCCATCTCGCAACAGCGTAAATTGCTTCTGAAACTTGACCTACAACATTGGTAAAGAGGATGCCCATAATATTCCACCGTAATGCAATATTTTGTCAGAGTTAACGGCATTAGGTGGGCAGACAGAGAGGATAAACATTAATTGTAAAAACGCAGAGGTCCAAGGTTTTACAGGTTAATCTGCAGGAAAGCAAGGCGATTCTCAATGGAGTGAGTGTTTTTTTATTTTTTGGATTGTCCTCAAAAGTCCTTGTAATGCACTGAGGTATTGCACGTAAACAAACTGAACAAGACAAGTTATAGTGCACCGAAGCATAACAAACAATTTAATAGTGGCCATAGAACATGCTCTAATAGCTGTCAGGTCTTCCTAATACCTTGGTGCTTAAAGGTGCACTATGTAACTTTTCTGGTGTGGGGGTTTGCCACCTGCTTGTTTCCATGGGGATAACAATAAAAAATATTAATGCATTGGATATTTAGAGCAACTTTCAAGACACTCAAAGCACTTGCCAATGTGTTATTCATCCACTCCACACTACTATTGTAGCCACAGCTGCCTTGGGGCAGACTGCCAGCGGCCGACCACCACCGACACTCACACGCACGCCACTTTCATACTAGGCAAGGTGGGTGAAGTGTCTTGCCAAAGAACACAACAACAGAACTTGGCCCAGTTAGGGAACCACTGCTCTGATGTCACCCTTAGTTCACTGCTTTGTCTGAAATATTCTACAGTTAAATTACGGCATTAAACATATAAATCTTGCATATATTTAATTACAGGGGGTTTCACTGCAAAAGAATACAAATAAAAAACGTGCAGTCTTCATGGTCAGGAGTACCTGGTGGATTAGCTGGAGGATTAGTTTACAGATATTGTTGCGTTAGAAAAAAGGCGTCACACCATGAAGCAAATGAACCAAGGAACCCTCTTGTTGTGAGGAAAGAGTTCTAACAATTTTTCCACCACATTTCCACCATGACCTAAGAATGCCTTCCAGGAGATACTGAAATTCTCTGAGAACATGTTGTTGTTGTCGTTTTAAAAATGGCTATAAGATTTACAGTTGACATCCCTATCTACTTGACTGCTTTGGTTGCGTCTCCCATAGGTGCTCGGCTGTCACCCTGATTCCGGTGCACCCACAGAGGGCCCCGTGCTAGCTGCCGATCCCCTAAGCCTGTGGAAAATTACCGGCGCTCACAAGGTCACAGTGGAGAGCAGCCAGCCTCCCACCGAGCCCATCTGATCCGAGCTGAAACGTAGCAATTACCCCCCTCCGCGTGCCCTCGTACGTATGTGTATGTGTGTGTGTGTGTGTGTGTGTGTGTGCGTGTGGGGCTGCTGTGCTTTCATTATTTATTTGGACAAATAGGATTACGGAGGTGTGCGCCGGATTGATTGTGACGAGGTGATGAGATGATCCTAAGAGTCGGTGCCATGGCCTGCATTTGCTAATCCTCGAATACACATCGTAGCTGCAATCTCTTTTTCATGAAGACCTAGTTAATCACAACTGTAGACATCGGCTTACCAACGATACTTTGTCCAGCTCAAAGCAATGCACTACGCTTAATACCACCGTAACTACGCATGTTAAACCATTTTGGCTTTCTAAATGTGTTTTCTTTTCCTCGGACTTACTTGGCGCCATTCGAGATATTCAAAGCTTTCACTCCCCAAATTTGGTGGTGACGTGGCTACCAATCTGTGCCAATGTATGACCTCTTTAGCAACAGCCAATCACTCGGCACACGCCATATCCATATATGCGAGTGAAATGTCTTGCCCAAGGATACAAGGGCAGCATGCAGTGGTGGTAAACTTCACTTGCATTTCCAGTGACACGTTTAGGCGATGGAGCTCCTTCTGCTATTAGCAATGGGAATTAAGAATGGGAAAGTAAACAAATGAAGTCCTTTATTCCCCATGAATGCTACGTGTAGGAGAAGTCTTGAGTTTTATCTATGACACAACAATACGGGCAAAATGAAAACAGCGCATTTTTGAGTAATGGATTGGGAATGGAATGCAACAAGTGTGAATGAAACAAAATACAACTCCAAGTATGTATTTGATGAGGGAACAACAATATAACATGGTTAAAAGTTCAAAAAAGGTAATTTTCCATAATAAGTTAATACATATGACTTGCACAGTTTCGAATCTCAGCTATTGTTATTCCTCTTTTGTATTCTATCTCAAATGGAGGAGTTCTACTATATGATTGTGCGAGCGGTTGACAGAATCTTCAAAGCCGGTGTCGTGGCCTGCATTTGCTAGGCGTGGACAGTGAAGCGTCTCCGTGGTGACATATGCCATCCGCTCGGCTGGCTGCCCCCTGATGCCGATTGATGGGGAAATGTGATGGCCGCTTTGTGCTCACCACTTTGGGAAGAGGCAGAGTTCGCGAGAGCATACAAAGCACCTATCTGTCACCTCCCCAGAGACACTCCAGCCATGTTTTGACAGCGCATCTGACAAAAAGGTTCAGAAAGCTTTTACAGATGCCCTCAAAAGTCTACCATACAACTCATTCATCTTCTGTTTGACTCTGTGTAACTTTGGCTATCATGCTATTCACTTTAAGGCAATTTAGAGTCGCCTATTGTTCAAACCCATGCATGTCTTGGGAGGATTTTGGAAAACTCAAAGAGAGCCCAAAGTAACACATGGGGGACATAAATTTGTCATGATATTAAAGTTTAAAACTCCAAACTTTAAGTGAGGACAATGATATTTAATCAAAGGGTTTACAATTAAAAAATGTGATGTTGTTGGAAAAAATCAAGGTCTTCCAGAACCACTTAAAGATCATGTCGCGTTTACTTTTTTTGGAGCATTTATTCCCACTGAATGATGTCATCCAGTGATAATCCATTAAGTGCTCCTCAGTGTTTTAAAAGTCCATACATCTTCATAAGACTTCTGATTATCTCATACAGCTTAAGTCTTCACTATGCAAACCTTAATTTTTGCTTTGTTTTTCACGACTTCACAGTTTTGAGTAGCGTACATGTTATTTTAAGTTATACTACATAAAAAAAATAATGCATAGGTATCAAAAAGTAGAGTTTAAAAAGTCTAAACACTGTACCTTATAATGGTAAATAGTCACATTTTTATATGGCGTTTTTCCACCTTCAAGTCACTCAAAGCGCTTTACATCAAGGAACCACTCACCCATTCACACACACATTCATACAGCAGTGTACACAGTCACTGGGGGCGAGGTGGGTTAAGTGTCTTGCCCAAGGACACACCAACAGCAGTCAACTGTGGGAGCTGGAATCACACCGCCAACCTGTGGGTCAGTGGATCTGCTGGAATCACCCGCCAACCTGTGGGTCAGTGGATCTGTTCGCTCAACCAATAATGTTTATGTCGAGAGCGAGATTCAAACCGCCAACCTTCTGATCAGTGGGCAAACACTGAGCTACTGTCGATAATGCATATCATAAGACCTTTAAATATAAACGAAATTGCTTCTTAATAGTCAGACCACAGATGCTGCTTTGAGTTGTGATAATGATTGATTAAAGTGTCATAAATACTCCTCTACTTACACATTCGCACACTCAGAGTCAGTAATCTCAATTTGCGCGCGGCAGAACAGTGCTAATGTTTTGGGCATCATTATCATGAGCGATCTTCCCGATTCTCCGCAGCCTGTGAGGTCTTTAATAGCTAATAGCTTATCCCCAATGGAATTTGACCTGGCAGCTCCCCGTGGAAAATACGCCTCTTTGAAGTCTCCACGCTAGACTTATCTGCTTGCGGAGATTGATCGAAAGCCCTTTTTTTTCGCCCCAAAGAAAAGCGAGGAGAAACGTGATAGATAGCGGACGGCCCCCTATCTCCCTGATGGCGATATTAGGCCTGATTAAGATAAATGGGTCTTTGCAGCCTAACCATGCAAATGTTTGGTGCGCCTGTCATTTATCTGAGCGGGAAGAATGGAGGGAAGTAGAATCCATGCTTTTCTGTAACAGATCGGAGTCCAGAAGAGGTACTTACCTGGATAAATGACACGCTCACACAAATGCTATTGTAACTCGAGTATGTGCAATGCTCAGGGATTTCAGGCAGGCTTTAGGAGTTGTAGAAAATAGGTTTAGAATTATTCAAAAATGGAAATTTGGAGATAATGTCAGATGGTGTGTGTTATGTGACTTGAACGAGTTTCCATGTCTATCAAGTCATGAGGAGTTACCATCTCCTCTTAGATCCTCACAGGACATCACAGCGGCACTCGCAGGAAATAAGCAACTGTTAAAGAGTGTCCCCTGAGTTTCCACTTCTTCCTGGCAAGTAAAACCTCTGCACCACCAGGACTGTACCACTCTGATTCTCCTTAGAGAACGGCCAAAAAGTAATTTTTTAATGTAGCCAGTTACAACAGTATGTTTGGTTAAAATATACTGTGTCCCACATGGAAAATTGTCCTCTGCTTTGCTAAGGAAACTTGGCAAAAGCAGTGAGCTGGATTAAGGCTGGTTTATAGTCCAACATCAAATCAACGCAGATGTCCTGCACAGCTCCCCGACGCACTTTGACAGCCAAACAGAAAGCTTGTGGTGCTTGCTGTGCTGTGTACGTGCACCTCAGGCGAAAAGTTACTACGCATTGAATTTCCGCCGAACTTGACGGGACTCAACGGGACTCTGATTGGTTGATCGACAAAGTCTATATGGAAAACTGGTCAAAAACAGCTTGGAATGGCTAAAGTTTGTCACAGAAATGTCTGTGTATGAGCTTTCAGCTGCAAGGAACCTGACGCTGGACTGTAAAACCAGCCTTTTTATCAGTGGTCAGACGTACGTAGATTTAAGATTTATTAAGCATGTTTTTTGTGGCTTGTGGAAATATAAACAAAGAAACCCACCCTGACAGAGGGAGAAATGTTGGCAAAGATAAACACTGCTAGCTAACAGAGAGATAATGAGGATTGCAACTGAAACACTGCACTGATTAGAAAGAGTCTAGTGACCATGTATGGACTTCAGAAATTCACTGGAAATAGCAAGAATACTATATTTACTCTCATTTTTTTTTTGCAATTTGGTAGCCAAACTTCCTTGTGTTAAAGCTTGATCTGTTTGGAACTCAGAACCTAACCAGGACTTGGCCTGGTTAGTACTTGGATGGGAGACCGCTGGGAATACCACAGTAATATTATTGTAATTATTTTACTAACCCCTTTTTTGGCGTGTAGAAGTGTCCACCCATCCTCCTATACAGTGAAGTGGTCATTCACCTGGCTCTCCGTGCGGGCCCCCTAAGCCCCTCTAATTGATGTTGATGAATCAGATGAGCTGTGGAGAGGGCAGGAGGACGGCCTTATCAAGCTATGGTCACGACCTTGTGCTATAGGTGCTGCTAATGAATAAACAAGGCCCTCAGATATGCTGCGCTAAGCAACCTGTATGGGCCCGGCAAATGGGAATGCCAAACACAACAAATGGTGTTAATTGATGTTAAACCAGATCAATACAATACAGGAATGCAAATAGGTCCCAGTTGGCACATACATGTTTAAATGCACATCTGTGGTGAGGGGGCCATCAGTCAAACTGACAAGGCATTAGGGGATATGCGCAAGATAGGGATTCGTCAATAAATAATAATGGTTGGGTTAAAATATGGGTGTGGGTTGGTGTAAAGTAGAAAATAAATTTTTCAATAAATTGAATTGTTGAGGGTCTATGTTTACATGCACGCCAAAAAATGTGATCATTATCTGATTTCTGGAGGACTCAGATTATTGAAATGCCATGTAAACCATTATATTTGATATGAGTAATCTGATCTCTTTCTGGTTGTTCACAACTGTAGGTTTTGACAAGGGCAAAGACAAAATTAAAAGAAAAAATGTTAAAGCGTTGTTGTTTTAAGACGGGTAGGCCTTATTGCCAGTGCTGGATTAATATAGTATGTGACATTTTTGGCAATATAGACTAAAATGAAAGCATGTTTTTTAATTGCACTGAAAAACGTACAGAAATGTGGAGGGCCTCTCCTCAATTTTTCTATGAAAACGTAGTTCCTTTGGCTATTATTCCACACAGTACGGCATACAATGTATCTATCTCCATGGAGAATGTTCCGAAATATGGTTTTAACCTTCTTTTTCCATGGAGTCATGCAGTTGACTGTTCACCTCCAGAAAGTCACATACTGTCACTAGGACTGAATGAGGTATATTAAGATTAATTACCTTGTTTTCCAAATACAACAATTACTCTAAAATTCCATTGATCAACTGCCACCAGGTGATTTTTGTGATCAGATTTCTTTTGTGCAAACACACCAAATTATTAGGTTGTCGGATTATTCTTGTGATCTGATTTTGACTGGCCATGTAAATGTACATACTGACAACACATCCATTTAATTTTAATCCTAATTAGTGACTAGCTGGCAACAGTTCCAGCTTCTGAGCAGCATCACCTGGCTGTCATTTGAAGGAGCAACAGTGAGTCATTTACAGTGTCCAATTACTGTACGTTGGACAATGTGCTATTTCCTATAAGCTCATCTTGCCACTGAGCACATGGTCAACCGTCTAGTCATTGACAAGGTACTGTAACTAAATGAGAAATGAGACGGTGTAGTCATAGTGAACAGGAGAAGTTCTGCCAGCAGTTAAGTCCGGTTGCTCCTGCGGCATTGGGGGATGGGTCAAATGCCAAATTTACCAGAGAAAAATAAAGTATATCTAAACTTCATGGAACATTACAAAACTTGTCCACTTGGAGACAAAAATGAAATTTGGGTGTAATACTGGGGTTTGTGGCACAGTGGGTGTGGCTGGCACTTTTGTTTCACAGCAAGAGCGATATACGAGCCAGGTGGAGTTTTTCTGTGCAGAATTTGCATGTTCTACCGATGTCTGGTTACACCTGGTTTCCACATCTACCCACAACATGCAGTCAGGTGATCCTCCAGGCCCATTGCCCACTGCTCCTGACTGGAAGTATTGGTTAAATTCAAATTTCCAAATGGGAACAAATAGAACAGCAAAAACGGATTTGTTTTCGTAAATATACAAATCTGGACAAATTAACATATTAAAGCAGTCGCAAGTAGACAATTGCTAGTCTTTTTCATTCAGTGCTGTTGATAACGCAATTTCATATAAGTGAAAGAAAAACAAAGTGTGCAATTACTCAAAATTATCCTGATTATCCTGATTAATTACAGCCAGAAATTAAATGCTTCCATATAAGTCCAAACCTTTCGGGAAACTATTAAAGCCAGTATAATGTACATTGTTTTAAAAATGACAATCGGCCTCATGCCAGTCCCAGTTCAATACATCACTTCATATAGCTGCTCTTTAAAGACAAACTAAATGAACACTCATTTGGAAGGCGCTGACCGAGCTCTCAGCCAAATGATCTGGCTCCCAAACCAGGGGACATTTAATGGAATTAAAAAGAGCTCTGCATTAAATCATTTAATGTAATGGGAGTGCGGTCATAGCCTAGACTCAGCAGCACATTTTTAGAGTTTTGATGCATAAATATTCCGTCATATATGTAATATTTAAGAGTAAGAGTTCCAGTATGTCAACTAGACTAGAGCAATTAATACGTACGACTATGCATTCATTAAAAAAATATATATATAGGCCCTATATTACACAGAATTAATTATTATGAGCTTTAAGCCATCTTATAATGTTGGTACCTCATCAAAAAGTAATCCTTTATTATTAGTCTGTCTACACTTCCAAAGCTCATAATGCTCTGTTCCACCTTGTGATGTCATGAAGCTGTAGTCAAGTTAACAGCTACATTTTATCTTTTGTTGAGTAGAGATTGGCATTTCCAAGGCTGAAATGATCCAAGTGATTCTAATGACGGTGTATGGAGCTTAAAAACACAGTGGAGCACTTACATCGCAAGTGGAACAGAGTGTTTTCTGTTTGAGAGAAGAACTCAGCCTAAATAGGCAGAATTATTACGTTAAACGTGCGAATCAAACAAAACACAACTCCAGGTATGTTTTTGATGAGGAAACCACATTATAACATAGATCGGAGAGTAATGTAATATAGGCCTTTAAAAGTCACTATGGCTGCGCTATGTCATTTTCCTGGTGGAGGATCTGCCACTTGGAGATGTTATCATTTTCCAGGAATATTCTACAGTATGGCTTAAAACTTATCTAACTTAATAAGAAGGCGACACCACTGGGCCAAGTTACAGGTCAGATCTGTTGAGAGGCGAACCCACTCACAGTGAGAATGCATGTTTTCTGAATATATTTTGAGCAATAAACACATCCAGCTGAATAAATGGAAACATAGTTAAGTTCAATGCTGTATTGTGGAACAGTGGAACATTAACAGAGGTGAGTAGTTACATTTACTTGAGGAACTTTTACTCCTGCTTGAGTCAGTTTTTCATTGAAGTAACAGTATTCTTACTTGAGTCAAAGTTTTGGTTACTCTTCCCACTGTGTCAAAGTCTGTAAGTGACAACAACTTTATGTATTATTTGAACATTTGTTTTTTGCACCGCTCCTTCAGATATGATTTTGTTTAATTTTAGTGTCTATCGTTTGAAAATAGCAGATTTTGTTCAATATTTAATGTTTTGTTAACTTCAAATTATAAATCAGGTGTTATGTCCTGACAGTTACTCTAATCTGAGTAGTAGTTTTCCCAAATACTTTTTAAACCTTGAGTCATTTCCACTACTGTACCTCTACTTGAGTAATATTACTCTGAAGTAACGTTACTCTTACTTGAGTACAATTGTTGGCTACTCTACCCACCTCTGACCTCTGTTAACAATTTGATATATTATTAATTTGCACCTCAATTGTCTTTGGTGCTAAGCTACTTCAGCCAATAGCCCCTGATCTGACGGTAGTGGAGATCAAACCACCAACCACAGGGCCCACAGAACACACGGCACACCACAGACCTGTCATACTACAAGAGAACATGTATATATTGTTAATAATGGATTTAGTCATAAGTAATGTGGCATTTCGAAGTACCAGTTACCACAGAGACAGCATGTTTACCCATTAACACCTCCAATGACCCCAGTAATATAAGACACATGCAAATCAGGGCGTCTCCAAATGTGTCTTGTACACTCTTGGGAAGCGTTCATAAGCTTTTAGCACATTCACACCTCAAAGATAGCCCCAAGAGAACACATCAACTAGATTTCCATGCCAGGAAAAAAAGGAGGCCAATTTTTAAACATAGCGCATGTACGGAATTTCAAATCTGTGTTCTAAAAAAAAAAACAACTTATAATGAGTATTTATTCACAGTTAAAATAAAAATAAATGTGAAAGAAGGTCTCTATGATCTGAATATATACACAAAATTCAAGCTGCTGTTGTCAGTCATAATTTTACCCAATTTGAACCATGAGTGAGGAACATCTTTCAGAATGGACGGTTAGCCCTGCCATTTTAGTCACGTCTGACGTTGAACCACGACAGAAATACAGCAACTGTCTTTAGTCGCAAGCATTTGTTTCTACATGGGTTTCATCCAACATTGTCTCTGACTGAATAAAGTGTTATGTCCGTGGTATTTGTTTCTTAACGGTTCTCATCTAACAAAGCGCTTTTTCATTCAGTCAGTATCATTCAGTCTGTTTTTTTCTCACAAATAAGTGCTTTTACAATACACAATATAGAGTAAATGGTTTTACAGAATTAGAAGAAATAATTGGCAGTCACAAGCTCGGTTTATAGGCGTTACATGCACTTAATCTTTACCTGTTTAAAGCTACCATCTGTGATTACATTGGCAGACCCGCCCCTGATGTATTCTCACATTTCACCACTAGATGCAGTCTACGTATACTTCTGTCTGATAGTGCGCCAACTTCGGCTTGACAGGAGAAGACCAGAGAGCACACATGAGCCTGAACAAAGCCCAGGTGAGGTGAGGTGAAGGGAAAGGGGAGACCAGGTTTCACATCTGCCATCTACTGGTGAAAAAATATCAAACAAACTTACAGATGGTAGCTTTAAGTAACACCTTTTTGTTTAATCACAATTTAATAATCGCATGTAAAAAACCCTTCGCCAGTACCTCACGTGACTTACCTACATGACAAATCCGCTCATGCAGGACATTTTAATAGGTTTCTTGGCACTTCTGGATGTAGCATTGGAAAAGCACATATTGAAGTGGACATTGCATGCACTTGTACCACACTCGAGCTGCATAAATTTGCCTTACATTGACCAGAAGTTTCCTCTCTTGCATACATTTTGAAAACTCGCTCCCAACTTTACACCGCTCGGCTAAGCTCAATCAAGGAGGCGGTTGGACACATGATAGTGCGTTACCCGCTGAGTGCCGCAGAATTGAAGGTGCCAATCAAACTCGCCAGTCTGAAGCTAATCAATCCGAGCAGGCCATGATGTGATTTTTTTTTTTTTTTTTTTTTCACCGGACTGAGCTGACAGCCCATTGGACGCTTGAGTTCTCTCACCTCTGGAAATCATACATCATTATAACACATGTAAATGTCTCCACTCGGCTCGGCTCAGGAAGACTGCTAAAAATACCAAAAGGTCCTTCAATGAATGGCATAGTCAAACAAGCAGCAGATTTTCTCTCTCAGAAGAGCAGGGTGTCTGGGTTTTAGGATGTTTTCTTTCTTTTTTATGTATTTGAACATTTGTCTTGCTGCAGTGCAGATAAGCAGCTCTTGAGGTCAATATATGCCTCTGCGTACTGTCTGCATCATGAAGCGTTTCACTGTTCATTCATGGTAATCAGGAAGTGCACTGTTAGCATGCAAGTTGTTGTTAGTGGTTAGTGTTACCGTGACTGAAAGTTGCAAAAAGTGCTTATAAACACATTGCCGTGAATAATTAGGATGTTCCGAACGCAAAAGGTAAGCTGCAAACCATTTGAAATGAAGTAGTTCTGATTTTCACATTTTTAATACTGTACAAATCAGGTTCTGTGCCTTTAAGAAGATACAGAAAGCCCTTCAACGAATGGCATAGTCAAACAAGCAGTAGATTTTCTTTCACAGAAGAGCATGTGTCTGGGTTTTAAAATGTTTTCTTTTACAAAAATGAACTAGTATTTTTGTACAATTTACCAGTTTACTTGAAATTTAGTTTGTAGAATATTGGTCTAACAATTTTCTTGAAGCAGATCACAATTTCGATTTCATCAAGATTCATAAACTTTGTTTTTTTTCTATTGGCTTTTAAGAGGTAAATAAAGTCATCTGCTTCTTCTGAAAATTCATACTTCAATGTGTTAATTCCAACTCGCTCAGAACCTTGACAAATAGGAACATTGTTCAAACACAGACACCTTTTCTCACCTAGTGAATCACGATGTGGCAGTTTTACCAAAATAGCAGATCGTCCCAGATGAGCTCACAATTATTGATTGACTGATGGATTTTATCGCCGTATTGCCCTGCCCTATTATAGAACCCCAAATCAGAACAGCAGTTTCTCAGAGCTTCACAAAATTGTTGATTTAACCAACACAATGTTAGAAAATCAAGCAGTGAAACAATGGTCAATAACAGACAGGCAGATCAACCAACATTCACAGCAAACAAGCAAATGGATTAGTGTCCCAGAGCGCCCCCTGTCCTTTATTTTCACCAACAGAACCATATGTATTGTGAACACAATTTGTATTTGGCCTCACTCGGCTTTTCCCATATTTTGCCGGGTTTTTGGACTTACGACCGCTAGTATCATAGCAACCAAAGAGCCAATCCAGAGCGAGGCTGTTGAAGGTAACGCTCCTTCCCACCTGCACCGCTGGTGTTGCTGACGCTAGTGGGAGCAACCTCGGAGTATCTTGATTTACGGACAAAACAGAAAAATAAATTCAGAGCGGGTTAATATGAACATTTTAAGAGCAAAATGACGAGCCTGACAGCAGCAGTTATGGAGAGGGGCAACAGTTTTTCAATGTAAAGTGTCGATGGAACCGGAAACACGCCCGTGCTCACTTCCTATTTGGAACGTGGCGGCTAGCGGGTTAGGTACGTCCATTTATATACAGTCTATGGTAACAACACGTAATTGTCTCTTGTGCAGCGAATGACTAGCTCACTGTTAGCGTCACTACTCCCTGTCCAATTAAATCTCTATGAGGTTTTGTACAAGTCACGCTAAAAAACAATAAAAACTTTAAGACAACGATGGACAGCGATTTGTGGGTGGGTGTCACTGATATTGTTAAACACTTATCAGCATTTCAGTGCATAAAAATAATCTGAAAATTATATCTTATGAGTATGAAAAGAACGCGAAGAAGAAATACTTTACTATATCCTGACAATACTTAAAAAGTTATCAAAAGTCTACAGCTAAGACCAAAAAATCTCCTCACGGTCTCCTCATGTTTAGCAGCCATGTTTTATTTAATTTTTTACAAGTCAAGGCTGTTATTAACCTGACAACAATGCAGGCTGATTTAGTGGAGAGGAGGGCTGTTTGTTGATCATAATTGTAGCTTTTACACACGTCAATAAGTGTTTATTTCAACCAATATGAGTGTTCAGACAAAAGCCCCACCATGTTCTAATGTGAGCCAAGAGTCGTGCTGAACAAAAGATTTGACATAAAATAGATGGAGGCATATCGTGGTGTTATGACAAGATTTCAAAACAGGAAGTGAATGGTGGAATGGGAGTTTGGCAATAAGACAAAAGCGCTTTTATGTGACTGACGGTTTATTATTTGCAAGATTCTCGTGGTAAAAGAGAACGCACAAAAAAATAAAATGCATAACGAGGCATTAAACATCTATGATGTTAATAAAAACTTGTCCTGGTGGAGGGTCTGGCATCTGCTTGTTACCATGGGGACGTTCTTGTTTGGCTGGAATGTTCCACAGTATGTATGTATCTATATCTATTTATCTATCTATTTATCTCTATACAGACAAGCAGGAGATGCCACCAGGCCAAGTTACAGGTCAGATCTGTGGAGAGGTGTCCAAGTTAAATTTTAGGTATTTCTGTGCAGTAAAGACACCTGCAATTCAGGTTTGAGCGACAGTAGCTCAGTTGGTAGAGTGTTTGTCCAATGATCTGAAGGTTGGTGGTTTAAATCCCGTTCTTGACCAATGAACCAACCAATGAAACATCATTGGTTGATGACATTTTATAACAGTCACACACATTCGTACACCAGTGCCCATGAATCTTGTCTTGCCGAATGACACAATAGCAATAGAGGTTCAAACTGTCAACCTTTTGTTATCAAGTACCAGGTTCTACTGTTAAGCTAATGATTTGTAAAAAAAAAAAATGGACCAGGTAGATGTGATTTCATGTGCAAAAGAGAACATCGTAAGTCCAACATTTGAGCTGCCAACATGTTTTCCAGAGTCCAGTGAGCTGCATCTCCGGTTGTCTGTCAAAGCCGTTTTCGCATGAAGCTACAACAGTTAAAAAGACTGTCCATCAAAAGTAGGTCCTCTGACGTCAGCCGTATCATCTGGAATACATAACATAGGATAACTCTATGCAGGTATATTTTCATTGAGTGAGAAAACAGACTTTAACTCGAAGGGACAAGTGGATTTATATTATTTTAAAATTGCACTGTTTTCTGGAGGGGTCTGCAACCTGCGTTTCTTTGAGATGTTATTGCTCTGACTTGAATGTTGTTGTTTCACACATTTCAATTTTTTATAATAATAATAAATAATGTATTAGTCTTATATAGAGATTTCCCAGACGCTCAAAGTTGCATTGCAATTTCGTGCATTATTCATTCACTCCACTTTTGGTGGTGGTTAAGCTGCTATTGTGGCCACAGCTGCCCTTGGTTAGACTGACAGAAGCGAGGCTGCAAGTCTGCGCCATCGCTCCCTCTGACCACCACCAGCACTCACACCACATTCAGACTAGGCAATGTGGGTGAAGTGTCTTGTCTAAGGAGACTACTACAACTACAGTTTTGCCACTGGTTCCCCAGTGTGGCACCTGATATTCCCCGTGGTCTCCCATCCAAGTACTAACGAGGCCCAGCCCTGCTTAGCTTCTGAGATCTGATGAGATCAGGATTTGACAAGGAGGTTTTTGAGCTTTTAACAATGTTATGTTGTTGTTCCCTTCAAAAACATGCCCGGGGTTGTATTTTTCTTCATTCACGCTTGTTTCACTAATCCTGTTTACAAGGTCATCTCTAAGCCTTAGAACTTTGTTTCAATTTTGCCTGGATTGTTGCATCACAGGTAGAACTCTCCTGTACAGTTTTTAAGTCCATTGACTTCCAGACTTCAGAGGTCAAATTATGAACGCATGGCTGTATTAGCATGAGTCACGCTGCCTAAAAAATGTATTTAATTTTTTATTGTTCATTCATACTGCTGACATCAGAGGGCACTCCAACGACTAAATACCTAATTGGAAATGAAAATGTTTTTTATTTAAGTTAAGAAACGCAAAATACTAATGCCAAGGTGATCAATGGAATGTTTAAATTGGAATTAAAATCACAAGAACGCATGAAACGTCCATTTTAATAAAAAGTGCAAATTGACTTTCAAACTCTTCAAAACTGCCGTGCTATCCAGCAAAATGGAAAACTGCAGGGTAAAATAACTTTCACTTCCCAGTTGAATCTACACTGGTTTTCATTAGACTCCCCATTAACTATAAAACCTGGTATAGATGTTATGTAACAAGCCTTTATGTTTGAAGTCTTATCATTCATCAGAAGACTGTTCCTTATATGAGACCAAAGTTTGTATGTTTTGGAGAGAAACTTGAGAATTAATTAAAAATCACACCGGCAGACATCTGGGGATTTACTTCAAGGCCTTTTACGCCAGCCTTCCTTCACTGTTCATAATTCCATTTTTCATCAAAGTATGTTTTAATCTCAACATTTCCGAGCGCCGCGGTACAACACATTTTTGCGGAGACCCACTGTCCTTATCATTATTTGATTCCCTGCTGATCTCGTCTCGGCACTTAAAGCTTGCAGTATTATATAGAACGTCTATAGTGCAAAATGTACTTCACTGCAAAAAAGATTCTGAATATTCATTTTTATGTAGGCGTAGTACATACTGTGATGAGATTTGGCGGGCTAGCTCTCCAAAACATAGGTAAGGACAATATATTTTACTCTATCTGAATAAAACAATTTAAGTTGTCCAAATATAAATATTACAGTTGTTTAAAGGACCTGATTTTAATTTATTCTAAAGATAAATGCTCTTTAGTTAGTTAAAGCTGCTAAACATAATAAATAATGTGAGACTGTAAAATATAATCTATTCATTTTACAAAGCATTTTCTCAGGAAGCACACAAGCTGCTGACGGTCACCTTTTTTCATCCAATCAGGCGCATTGTTACTAAGATTCATGGGAAACCAACTGCCTGACACTATCCCATTCTCTGTAATGGTGCATTTTCAAGAGTGACAAAAAAGCTTAACGTAGGCAGAGACTGGAGAACTATAAGGAAACAACAGCATGACACAGTGACAGAAAAGGACTAAGTGGGTGGAGCTAAAATTTCAAACTAAAACACGTTCCTGACTCATGGTTCAAAATCAGGTACAGACCTTTTAATAACAATATTCTGTTTGTACTTGTAAAGCCTTGTACAGTGTAAAGTTGCATTAAAAATCCATACATAATTTTACTTCTGTAGCCACAGCTGCCGTGGGGTAGACTGATAAAAGCTCCATCAGTCGCCACCGATCATGGAGCGTGTTGCCCAAGGACACAACAACAGCTGGGATTGAACCGCTGTCCTTTGGATTGGAGTTATTACGCACATTTTCTTATTTGTCTCTAAAAAACTTACTTCAAGAAAATCAAGAAAATGCCACTAATGAATAAGTAACAAACATCAGATTACCACGGTAAAAAAACAAAAAAAACAACTGTATTTTAGGGGCACTTATAAACATAAAGTGGTTGATTTTTTTAGTATCTCTTATTAATGTTGCTAGTTAGATATTTACTAGCACTTTCCCGTTAATAAACGCCTTAATACAGCTTAAGCAGTAATAAGGAGTTTATTGATAGGAAAGTGTTGGTAAATGTCTAATTAGCAGCAAAATAAGGTTGTGCAGAATAAGTCTTTAAGAAGGGCCGAATACTAATTAACATCAAATTAACTACTTACATGTTAGGAGCACGATGTAACTTTTCTGGTGGAGGGTCCCCCACTTGCTCGCCTCCACAGAGATGTTATTGCTTGGCCTGCATTTTTCCAGAGTGTGCCTTTTAAACTATCTCCGTGGCAAAGCATGGTTTTAAAGATACTTCTGAGCAATAAAAACACCCGTAATTTCATAAATGCAAGATACGTTTATGCCATACTGTGGAACAATCCAGGCAAAGCAATAACATCTCCACGGAGACAAGCGGACCCTCCTCCAGAAAAGTTACATAGCCCATCTTTAAGTGTAGCCTAAAATAAAATGTTACCAAATATATTAAAGCAAGTAAAATACCTTCTATTTAGCTACTCACTAAATCAATATAAAGTTGTCAGGACAGCTCAAAACGAGAAGCATTCTGAATCCAAGCCAGTGAACGAATATAGCTATTCCTTTTTGCAGTAGTGTTGTATTTCTCGTAATGTTTGGGGTTTGCTAGTGAGGCTTCTTTCAATGTTATGGGATCCAATGCATTTTAAGTATGTCTGGAGGAAAATAGATTTTATATTCCTGCATGAACTCCCCTGCCTCCGGGTCAGGCTTCAAACCCAAACAGTGAAAAGGATATAGCCACTGAGCGTTGCCAAGTAGCAGCGCATTATTCAGCTCCTGGCCAGGGCTATTGTCGGCAACTTTGAAGTCCAGCTCTTCAGGCCAGCCCTCCCAGCTTTCGGATACGATGCCGTTCCAACAATACAGATATATTTCCCGAATTTTGTTTTTGCAGACAAAGCATGGAAAAAAGGGGGAAAAGCATGGGAAAAACGAAACCATGTATGAAATGTCTTGAAAGCAGTTAAGGCGACTAAAAATAGATTGGTGTGGACTTGTGTTCCCGGAAGAATCAAAATTGCTCTGAACTGGATGTGTGTTTGCTGCTGCTTACGGGTAGGATGGATTTCCAAAAATATTTCCACAAGTGAGAGCTGGGAAATTCGGCTGTTTTTTGGGGGGCTTTTTTTGTTCAAAGACAAGTTACAATGTCCAAAAAATCCATCTATATTTTCAGTTATTATTTTGTACATTATAATCATCACCACTTAAAACAGCTACTTGTTTACTGATATTATTGCTGCATTCCAGTTGTCCTCGGTGGTCATAAAACTTGTAAATTTACGCTGGAACACTCTGGTTCCGAGTTAGAAAATGGTAAATAGTCACATTTTTAGATAGTGCTTTTCCACCAGTATACGCAGACCATGGGGGCGAGGTGGGTTAAATGTCTTGCCCAAGGACACGACAGCATTCATCTGACTTGTAGGTCAGTGGATCTAACCGGGATTCGAACTGCCAACCTTCAGATCATTGGACAAACGCTCTACCAACTGAGCTACTGTCACCCAATCCAATCCAACATGGCTGCACCCTGTTTATGGATAAACTTTGATAACCTACAGTTAAAATATTGATAGTACGGTGGTACGATGGTAGTTATTTTAGATGCTCTGTACTGTCCATTCGCTTCTGTGAACCTGCTCCTGCAGCTACTGAGCCTCTGCAGTTATAAATACACTGTTATGCTCCATTATGCTAACGGATACACAGAGCTAACGTCAACAAAAGCAAAAAAATCACTTTCAAACATTGATTTGAAAGTAACTCATGTAATATCAATGTACAGGTTAATAAATTGACCAGCATTTTGGCAGATTTGAGCACTTTCCTAGTTTTTATTGCTACTTTTTAGTCGCTACTATACATATACTCAGGGGCGAAACTCTCAGTTTGGTGTAGGAGGGGGACAATAAATCGATGGAAATAAAACTATCCTTCGAAGGGAGTTGTAACAATACCTAATCATAAATTCAATAATTATGTTATTATGATGAGGCTATTACTAGCCTACTAGTGAATATTTGCCATTTGAACAATGAAAAGCTCTTCAGTAAACAGTTTCATTTCTTTACAAATAAGCTGTGTGCAACTGTACAAAATACTGTTGAACAATATGAAAATATGAAAACAAATTCAACACTTAATTGTTCTAACAACTCCATGTAAGCCTTTCTATTATTTTTTTTCTTTAGATTTAGAAAAAAAATCAAATATCAAAGTGGTAAATGTTTTAAACACAGTTTAACAGAACACAAAATCCAGTGTGTCCCATTAATAGAGCAGATTATGGAGGCTCCTCATAATCAAGACTTCTCCCCCACAGATATTAGTCTAAAAACAAGCTGAACAATAGATGCTTGTTTAACATTCACAATAACATAAAAGTAACTATTGTTAAAAAGAACCATTTAAAGATTAAATAGAAGCACTACATCTCATTTTTACTCCAACAATTTTTTTAAATGTAAAATTAATGGCAAATATAAAGCAAAAA
>KN485962.1:10537-57235 GCA_000787095.1 Periophthalmodon schlosseri
AGTGTGACCAGTGTAAAGTTAATTCAAAAATACCCCAATTAAATTATAATGCAATCAACCGACTCCTTATGCTGATAACCATTTATATCTGAACAATCAAGTGGAGTGATTAAATCAAACAAAACTCACTTTTTTTCCCACAGTGTTCACAAAGAAGCTTCCATCACGCACTTTCTGAGGGAACAGTGGGGGACAAAACAAAATGGCTGACAATTATAACCTAGGGGGCGGAGCAACTTCAGGAAGTTGGAATGCTTCACAATAAGGTTTGTATAATGGTGACGTTATTGTTGGACTATGCTTACACATATCATTTTTATATATTGACATTATGGGTTAAGTTTCCACCCTTCATCTGGAAAGTTGTCAGTTCAAACCTCACCTGGATGCGCACTGTTGTGTCTTTGGGCAACGCACTTTACAACTATTACATTACTCACCCCAGTAAAACCTTGGTGGCTAGTTGCGGGTAGGGAAGGTGTATATATAGATTTTTTTTTAAATCTTGGAATTACTGTTTTTGAAAGTAATATACACAGTTAAGCTCCTTATAATTTTGTTAGGGATTAGGTCCACAACTTCCCATATTAATCACATGGCTTAGAGGCCTTTTAACTGACAACGTTTTTGACTGACTTCTGCCATCAAGCTCTTGAAAATAATAATAATTCCATCTTATGTTATTTGCTTATTTGTACTGGCTGAGATCATGAAGAACTTTGTGCCAGTTTTTTGTTTCTGAAATTCCCAGTAATTTCAGGGGCAATGACTTCAGAGATAGTAGCTCAGCCGGTAGCGTGTTTGTCCACTGATCTGAAGGTTGGCGGTTCGAACATCACTGGTTGAGCGGTCAGATCCACTCACCAACAGTTTGGTGGTGTGATTCCAGCTCCCACAGATGAATGCTGTCGTTGTGTCCTTGGGCAAGAAACTTAACCCGCCTCACCTCCACAGTTTCTGCATATAGTGTTGTATGAATGGACAAGTGGTTCCTTGATGTAAAGCGCCTTGAAGGTGGAAAAGCGACGTGACCGTTTACCATTTGCTTAAACCAGGTCAAAACATCTACAGTGTGACCAATCCTCCAGCTCCATCGAACCGGATTATCCCCAACCACTTTCCATTGATCTCGTTTGCGTGTTACTTTACCTTTACACAGCAATTTAAAAGCATACAGCTTTACCACTGACTTAACTCGTGTAGCTAATTAAAACACTACTAGATCTCCGGTCCAGTGTGCAGTGCAAAGACAGGTACCAGAGGAGAAGGGAAGGAATGAGCTCAATACCTGAAAACAAAGAAACCCATTGAGGCATTCTAATGAACAGATATACAACATTCTTCCCTCCCTGACACCCACTCCTGTGTGCTCTGTGTCTGACCTGTGCGACCCCCCACGATTTGCAACAAATAATGCTACTTTGTCTGGGCATAAATTACTAGAAACGGAGGCAACAACACCGCCGGCTCTTGTTTATCACACATTTTCTTCTGTTCTATTCTCAGCTGAAAAGAAATATATACAATGAGTTATAGCGCTTTGATAATGTCTTCAATCGATGTCAAGACCAATCTCAAGGTTCAGCCTACTTTGCTTGTTCAACACAAAATGAGCTGCAGTTTTTCTGTTGTATTAAACATGATAAGAAATTAGACTAGATCTGCATTCAGAAGTCAAGCAATGTTGATAAATGTGGTCTGCCACCTGCTTGTCTCCATGGAGATTGTATTTCTTTATCAGGAATGTTCCGCAGTAAGGTATTAAGTAAACCTCTGAGAAAGCCAGGTGATGTAACCGGGCTGTGTTACTAGTCAGATATGTGGTGGTGAAGAAACTGAACTCACGTTAAGCGTGGGCGCGCTTCCGGCTCCATCGACTCTGGCTCCAATTCAAGTTCTACTGGAAAACTGTCACCCCTCTGTCTGTAACTGCTGCTGTCAGACTTGTCATTTCGGTCTTAAAATGTTCATATTAACCCGCTCTACATGATCCTGGTATTTTTATTTCGCTATTGTGTCCGTACATCAAGATATGAACATTAATAACAGACAAATCAGGCGGTTTATTTCCTCGAAGTCACTCCAACTAGCGTTAGAAACAGGTTTGACTGATAGCGTTGCTAAGCGGTGCGGGCAGGAAGGGGCGTTGCCTTCAACACCCTTGCTCTGGATTAGCTTTTTGGTTTCTGTGATACTCCAAAAATCACCCCTATAACTGCTAGCCACAATGAGCTTCATTTGACTGGAGCCGGACACTGTGGGTGATGTCACACTCCCTTATTCCACTTCTTTATACAGTCTATGGTTAGCAGGGAGTGAGTTCTAACACAAGAGAAGTTTGTTTACCATCAGTACAGGACCCAGCACCTGCAAACATGGACCCTCAAGACAAGACGATAGTATAATAGTGTTGTCCATTCCAGTCTAGTGCAGTCCAGTCTGGCTGTGCTTCCATTGTAGGGAGTATTATACCTCTGATGATGTAGGCCAAGATAACAAGGACTGAGCTGGCATTAAGTGCCCTAGATACAGCACAGAAATAGAATTTCTCTAACTATACCATGGTGGAACATACCTACATGCAAAGAAATAGCATCTCCATGGACACAGGCAGGTGGCGGACAGTCCACATGGAAAGCTACATAACGCAACTTTAACTATAACTATATACGCTTTTTTACTATGAATATGGAAGTGATCGCATGACTCACCAATTTACATAATCTTAATCAGTAAAATGCTATGAACTCTTCGTTCTTGGCTTTACCCTGATATATTCTGCACTATTTTATCCCAATTTTGGTACGAGGTGTGTGGAAGTTTAAGCACAATCTTAATTTACCATCAGTGAGTTCTGAATGAAAAAATAATCCCCTCAACGTCAGTGAACCAGACAGATAAGAAGATTCACCTTGACATCACACAGGCTAATAATAGTCTGTTAGAACTTGCTTTGTTATTACTGCACCTGCTCCCGTAGTACTACATATATTTGCTGTTTGATCCTGTGACTCTAATGTATATAGACAACTACAGTACAGCGCATTAGCTTTGAATGTAAACAAAGCCCTCTGACTCCACGGTCCCAGCCCACAGTGCAAACACTCATTACTGCTCCGATTCTTCCATTGGTTTCATCAGCCGCTAACAAACTATTATGTTTCAGCGTGATGCTCTCTGTTTGTGCGTTGATTTGATTAGCTAGCTCTGTAAGTTCCTTTTAAATAAATAATTATGCTAAAGGAGGTTTGGTCGATAAACTAGTCAGAAGTTGGAAAAACAATTCTGGACATAGCTTGTTGGAATCAGTCTATCACTTAAAAGTTTACTGTCCTCTCAAGAGATGCTTTTAAGAGTTGTTCTTAAATAAAAAAAAGTCTGTTGTAAGGACAATATTTTAGTCTGGACGTTCTGAGTTCCACTGTGTTGCCGACGGACACACACAGTCACAATCAAATGCAGAATTCCTGAAAAGACCTTTTTTTTATAATACATTTAAGTAGCCATCATCCTGGGCGACAGTAGCTCAGTTGGTAGAGTGTTTATCCACTGATCAGAAGGTTGGCGGTTCGAATCCCACTCTAACATCAACATCATTGGTAGAGTGGTCATATCCACTAACCCACAGGTTGGTGGTATAGGTCCAGCTCCCAAAGAGTTATATAAAAATGTGACCATTTTACCATTACTGAATCTGATACTATTTCCTTCTGCAGTTTTACCATTTTCAAACTTTACACCTTTCAAAACGTATGCTGTTTTTGTGCCCTTCTTTGCTAAAACTTTGTGAGCTGTGTAAATAAACCAATTTTATACTACCACAAGTCTTCCCGTTTCCCTGTAAGTCCGTGTCTATACTCTTCTGTCCCCCTTCTGACCTCCTCTGTCCTCCTTTGAGTACCTTGAAGGTGGAAAAGCGCTATGTAATATATGATGATTATTCCAATTAATGATTAGTTGCAATTAACAAATTAACTTAAATCAGTGACCTAAGTGAATCGCACTTTAAAAGATGACTTGAATCAGACTTGATTTTAGTCAGTCAGTATATAGTTTGAAAACAGATGCAAAATAAGACCCTCTTTTTATAACAAATTTGAATGTCAATCATCCTATAAGTAAATTTTTAGCATGAACCAGTGCCATAACTAATTATCTTCAGTGATGATGATCTCTCTTATAAAGTGCCATAGAAATTGCAACTTAACTTCTGCTCTTCTGCACAGTTTTCAAAAATAGAGCTAAGGATTTCTTCTCGGGGGTTGATAGAAACAGTACATTATCAGTAGCCAGCATACACCACCTGTTCCCCTTATATCAATAATCCATGCGGACCTGCTTTACGCTGTGTCATGGCTTAGCACCTCTACCGAAGGTCGCACACTCCTTCAAAACACCGATGTGGGCGGCTGATAGGTCCTAATTGTGCTTATTTCCACTCAAAATCCCCAAAGACTCGTCATTGTTAGCGGGTCAAAGTGATTACTCTATCAAGGACATCTATTAGAATCCAATTTAGCCCGGCCTAGGTCTGCCGACAACCCCCGCTCACCTCTTTAATGGACACTCATCTATCTGGTTGTTTTTAGGGGGCATTGCGTGCATGGGTGCGTAGCTTCGGCGCTAAAAAGAATGAATGTGATATTTAGATCAATAGGTGCAGCTTATGGGGAAAAATGTGCTGTTATGTGGATGATAAGAGGGTGATATTTCTTTGTAAATGTCAGTGTAATGCAGCCATCAATGCCCTCAGCGGGGAGAGTGTGCAAATCGTGTGTGAGGACAGAAGGGTATAGACACGGACTTACAGTGAAACGGGAAGGCTCGTGGTAGTATAAAATTGGTTTATTTACACAGCTCACAAAGTTTTAGCAAAGGAGAGCACAAAAACGGCCTACATTTGAAAGGTGTAAAGTCTGAAAATGGGCAATGTCATGGCAAAACTGCAGAAGGAAATAGTATCAGATTCAGTAATGGTAAAATTGTCACATTTTTATATAGCGCTTTTCCGCCTTCCGAGGCACTCAAAACGCTTTACGGCAAGGAAACACTCACCCATTCACACACACGCATTCATACAGCGGTGTACACAGACACGAGGGACGAGGTGGGTTGAGTGTCTTGCCCAAGGAAACGACGACAGCATTCGTCTGTGGGAGCTGGCTGTCAAACTGTGGGTCAGTGGATTCGATCGCTCTGCCATTGATGTTTATGTCGGGAGCGGGATTCGAACCGTCAGTGGATCAGACACGCTACCGACTGAGCTACTGTCGCCCACTGAACTCAAATGTGAATGAAACAAAACATAGACCTGCAATATCAGTGTTTTGTTTTGAGTTTTTTTTTATAATTGTACACTGCCTGGCCAAAAAAAAAGTCACCACCAAAAAAAAAGGTCACACACTCTAATATTTCGTTGGACGACTTTAGCTTTGATTACGCCATTCGCTGTGGTGTTGTTTCGATGCTTCTGCAATGTCACAAGATTTATTTCCATCCAGTGTTGCATCCATTTTTCACCAAGATCTTGCGTTGATGATGGTAGAGTCTGACGCTGCACAAAGCCTTCTCCAGCACATCCCAAAGATTCTCAATGGGGTTAAGGTCTGGACTCTGTGGTGGCCGATCCATGTGTGAAAATGACGTCTCACGCTCCCTGAACCACTCTTTCACAATTTGAGCCCGATGAATCCTGGCGTTGTCGTCTTGGAATATGCCCGTGCCGTCAGGGAAGAAAAAATCCATTGATGGAATAACCTGGTCCTTCAGTATATTCAGGTAGTCAGCTGACCTCATTCTTTGAGCACAGACTGTTGCTGAACCTAGACCTGACCAACTGCAGAACCCCCAACATATTTGCTTTGTTAAATCCAGGTGGCGACTTTTTTTTTTTTTGACCAGGCAGTGTATAATACAGTAGCTATGTCAATTAGTCAAATATTAACATTTTAACATGCATCTTCAACAAAACTAATGGACTAAGGTGGATTTTTTTTCAAAGGCAGCTGATTCCCCATAGACTAGGCCTGCCCAGGGGCGCTGTATCAGAGTTTTACTGCCTTCAAAACATGAAAAACACATATTATTTTAAACAATATGAAGAGGTCCAAAGTTCCTCCTCACTTCCCTTATGCATCCCAAGCATCCTAATTATTCACAGTGATGAGTTTACGATCGCGTTCCTCACCTTTCAGAGTTTTAAAATGCTTTATAATTAGATGTTGTAAAACGAATTTAAATCCAGGCTCAAAACGGTTCTGTTTAGCTGCGCACATGACTGAAAGGCTTTTATTTTGCACTCTTCTCTTTTAATGTTAATTTATGATGATTATTTATGTTTTTGATTTGCTTGCATTGTGTTTTTAATGCCTTTCTTATTCTGTAAAGCACTTTGAATTACTTTGTGTACGGATGGTGCTGTACAAATAAACTTGCCTTGCCCTTCCTTGCCTAATTGTGCTCAACTAAATGTGGTACCGCCCACTTTTGGTGACTACTTAGAGTCGATAGCATGTTTTATATTTTGCCGTATCGTGTGGTAGAGTGATCACCCGAGCGCTGCGCTTTCTCACAGTCTCACAGTGATGGATGCTGTGCTAGCTCCTCTCTCCTCTCTCCTCTCCTCTGTTGGTGTATGCAGCTGCAGGTTGTGTGTTTAAAAAAACATGTTGGCCCTGCAGTGCGGTGAGTGGGCTCTTTCTCTCACCTCCTCTCTGCTCTCTCCTCCTCAGATGGATTTAGGTGTTAGCACTACAGTCCATGTGTCAGGATAAGCGAGCCTGACAGGTGCTTCTCCATATTATTCTAATGGATTCTGGGCGCTGGGAGACACCTCTGCTTCTGCTGCCGTCTTGTCCTTCTACCTCCTGTCTATAACACTGCTTGGTTATATAGAAAGTATAGACAGGTGATGTTATATTATTCCAAATCATGCATGAGCTTCGTATCAACAAGCCTTTACACTTTCATGACAGCACGTGAATTGCAAATAAGTTACTGTAACTTTTCACGGTGGAGGGTCGGTCACATGCTTGTCTCCATCTCCATGGAGATGTTATTGCTTTGCTTGGAATTTTCCGCAGTATGGTATTTAATCTATCTTCATGGAGACAAAGTGGCGACGTGGCCAGGTCAAGTTAGAAGTGGTGGAGAGCGAATCCCACTCCCCGCCGTTTTACAAGGTATTTTTCAGCAGTTAAACACCTGTTATTGAATAAATGCAAGATATATTTGTTTAAATGGTAAATGGTCACATTTTTAAATGCTTTTTCCACCTTCAAGGCACTCGAAGCACTTTACATCAAGGAACCGCTCACCCATTCACACACGCATTAGGGGCGAGGCGGTTTAAGTGCCTTGACCAAGTGTCTGTGTAATCCCTCAGTCGTCCAGGTCTGATCCATAGCAAAAACTGAAGTTAAATCTGTCAACTGGACAAAGCACTTTGTCCAGTTGACAGATTTAACTTCGGCTTTTGCTATGTCTTGACCAAGGCCACAACAACAGCAGTCATCTACGGGAACCTCTAAGCCAACCTGTGGGTCAGTGGATCTGACCGCTCAACCAGTCAACCAATGATGTTTATGTCGAGAGCAGGATTCAAACCACCGACCTTCAGATCAGTGAATGTGACACTCTGCCAACTGAGCTCCCGTCACCCATTGATTGACATACTGTGCAACCAATTCCAATGGAATCCCAGGCAAAACAATATCAGCTCCACGGAGACGAGTAGATGGCTGACTCTCTGGGGGGAAAGTAACATGGACAGGATGTTTAAGATAGGGCAATTGATTAACCTGGTAAAATATTGAAAGAATAAATAAATAATTTAATGTTCCCATAAGTAAACTGGTCCGCTGCATTTGACCCAACCCTCAATCCTGCTGGGGCAACTTGTCAGGAGCAGTGGATCACCCTGGGACCCATCTCCAGATCTTGAGCTATAGACTTGGTCAGGACTAACTTAGCTGGAGGATTTTACTTATTGTGCAGGTTTATTTATCAGTTAGCTTTATGAAGTTAAAGGGCCCATATTAAGCCATTTTCTGATCTATATTATAATATTATTTCCTCATCACAAACATACCTGGGGTTGTGTTTGATTCACACATGTTTAACACACAAACCCTGCATATTTAGGCTCAATTCTTCTCTCAAACAGAAAACACTCTGTTCCACCTTGTGATGTCATGTGGTAAAACAGGAAGTGCTCCACTGTGTTTATAAACTCCATACACCTTCACTAGAATCATTTCTGTAATTTCAGCCCTGGAATTTCCAGTCTCTATTGAAGAAAGCTAAAGGGTAGCTGTTAACTTGCAAACTACAGCTTCATGACATCACAAGGTGGAACAGAGCATTTTGACCTTTGGAGATGTAGATAGACTAATAATAAATGTTTGTTCAAACATGCGTAAATGAAAGAAAACACAACTCCAGGCATGTTTTTGATGATGTAACAACAATCTAACATGGCTAAAAGCTCACGAGAGTCCATTTTACGTAATAAAGGAACTTTAACAGCCACGTTGGTGAACCCCAAAACCCAATATGTTCATTAACAGTATCCAAAAGCTTTTCCGAGTATTGTTTTTATTTAAATTCATCCTAGCATGAAACCAGCTCTGCGTAGCATGTTTAAAGCTTGCTGTCCTTTAGTCTGAGCTCTATGTTTACCAGCGTCCACCCAATGGGACCTTCTTGTGTCCTCTTCTCCGAGTAACAGCCTTCTCCAAGTCCCCCTTCCCCAACACACACACACCAGCGTTAACCTGAGTGTGAATCCCACCAGAACCAAATGTGCCATGTTTCATCTTTAAACCGCAGCCCGGAGACCGCCAGCAGACATCTTAGGCGCATGCAGTACGTTACGAAGTCATGTAAGTACTTATTATCGAACTGCTAGGAAAAATGAAATAATACTGTCTTTTTTAGCGCGCTCACACTGAGAAATGGAGGAGATAAGAGTCCCCTGAGGATTGACTGTCGCTGTGATGTAAGAACGAGGATTAATCTGTTCTTTGGAAAATTTTGTGTACTTTGAATGATTGATGGGGAATACAAGGGAGCTTGCCATGTCATTAATGCACTTTTGAGTCACTTAGGAACATAATTGAGTGGTGATAGAATTCGCAGACAGATCTGATTTTTTTAATGGGGCTGTTGATATCTCAGTGAAGAAGAAGAAGAAGTGTAGTTTTCCAATGAAAATCAAACCTTTTACCAGTTTTATGACATGTTTGAAGGCGGGGTCAGTTAGCATCGTACATTTTAAAGTGATAGTAATTGCATACTTATGAGTAAAGAGTACTTATGATAATAGACTAGCGTTATTTTGAGAATAAACATCACACTTACAGGCGACAGTAGCTCAGTTGGTAGAGTGTTTGGCCACTGATCCGACGGTTGGCGGTTCAAATCCTGCTCTCGGCATGAAACGTCATCGGTAGAGCAGTCAGATTCACTGGCCCACAGGTTGGCGGTGCGAAGGTGGGAAAGCGCTATATAAAAATGTGACAGTTTTTTTATGATTATTCACGATTGTGTAACACCCTGAGAAAACCGTTGTTTATTGTATAGACTAGATTGAAATGACATTAGCATTGAGGTTGTACGGTCTATACTAGACAATGAAAGGATGCACTGTTCATTTGTCGGTGCGCATCAAGATTAAAAAAACAAACATTACATATTTATTATTCACCCTGTTTTACATGTTTTGGTACCAATATTTTAGTGGCCAGACTTTTCTCCATTTGAATGACTATCTGCGTAATCCCTCAGTGGCAGGTAGGTTCCAGGTAGGTTCTGTAGCAAAATACATACAAGTTTTAGCGCCTGCTTCAGTTGTGGTCAGGTTACAGATGGGACACTGCCTCATATCTACCTGAAAGGAGGAGCTAACCACACAGGAACTAACACTCTATTTGTTTATAGTTTGTTTTTTTAGCTAGGTCTATAATTTGATCTAATATTATTAACTAATTTTAATTTCTTTTGCTATGAATTGGGTTAGTTGACAGTGTTGTTCAATAGACTTCACTAAACAACTAGGTGTGTTAGTTTCCGTGTCGTTAGCTCGAGGGGAGTCAACGGGGGGGACAAAAGGGTCTGTTTCCTGGGCCTGCCAATGGGCCTGGTTAGCCCGTAGACTGTATAAAGAAGTGGACTAAGTGAGTGTGACGTCACCCATAGCGTTCAGCTCCAGTCAAATGAAGCTAAGCGAGGCTAGCAGCTATAGGGGCGAATTTGGAGCCAAGTTCTATATTACAAATTCTGACCGCGAGTATCATAGCAACAAAAGAGCCAATCTGGAGCTGGGCTGTTGAAGGTAACACCACTTCCCGCCCACACCACTGGTTTTGCAGGGAGCAGGTGTTTAGCAACAATCAAATTTGTTGCTAATACTAGCGGGAGCGACCTCGGGGAAAGAAGGCGCCTGATTTGTCTCTTAGTAAAGTTCATGTCTTAAGTTACGGAGTTACGAACATTTTAAGGCCAAAATGACGAGCCTGACAGCAGCAGTTACGGAGAAAGGGCCGACAGTTTTCCAATGTACAGTGAATTGGAGCCAGAGTCGATGGAGCTGGAAGTGCACCCATGATCACTTCCTATTTGGAATGCTGCAGCTAACAGTTTAGCTATGTCCATTTATATACACAGTCTATGGGTTAGCTCCTCCCTCAGAGGTAAAGCCACAGAATTATAATGTTTTTTTTGCCATGTTAATTGGGACTCCCAAATAATCTTGAGACCATAATTTTGGACTTTTTGTACTCGGCCATATTCTGTCCAGACTCTAACTATTGTGCTTCGATTAGAACTGTAGCGTTATCCATTTAACTAAACGTGAAAAGGTCAACAGATTGCATATTAATGAGTGGGAAAACACAACACTTAGAACTAACTGTGAAATATCTCTGTAAAGTGCATTTCATCTGACACCAGAGCACCAGACGGACTAAAGGTCTTGGCAGCGCTCCCGTACCACCTGGGCGCCGGCATGGCCTGACACCTGCCCATGCCAACTGTGTGATATTTAAGTGGACCAGAGCACGGCCAGATGGAGATGGAGACGGACGGCATCCACAGATAGACTCACACAGGTGGAGACAGTGCAGTCCTCTCCGGTCACTAATAATTCATGTGAGGACAGACGAAGAGCAGAGACACAAAGAACCAATAAGAGAAGGTCAGAGCTGTACTTGACGCCACAGCACTGGATTCATTTACATGTTACATTTGTGTATTGTGCTGTGGTCTTGTTTGGGAGTTTAATACAGTGGCAAGGAGTCAATATGGTAGAAGCTTGTTTGTCCACTGATCTGAAGGTTGGCGGTTTGAATCCTGCTTTTGACGCAAATATCATTGGTTGAGCGGTACGAACCACTGACCCACACAGTTCTACACCTTTATCAATCTGGGATGGCTCTTGCTGAAAGCGATTGGGAAACACGGAACGTCATGATGATTATTTGAAACAGATTGGTCGAAGCATCACAACAGCGGAACAAGCCAAAAAATCTAAATTTTGTTACATCCAGTTAAGAGAAAAACAAAGACATCTTCCCTGTCCACAAATGCACAAAGCTCTTGCCTTCTGCATGTTTTTCCCAAACAAAATAGTCTGGATTGGCGCTAAAATAGGCTGAAGTACGTCTGTCGGCGTTGTTTTGGTTCGCTTGAGCGCTTTGCCTTTGGCTTCCACACAAACCTCAATGTTGCTCTGTGATTGGTCGCCAACCACCTGTCAGGCCCTATTGCACCAGCGGGACATGCCAAGATGGATTCTCATGAGTTTGTGAACTCACAAATATCGCGAGAATCCATCTTGTTGTGCAAGGTTAGATATAGGCTTCTGTCCTACCTAATGTTTAACTGAAAAAGAAATACACTTACTAGGGTGGAATAAAGAAGTTGTTTGTGCTTTTGCCTCATTTCTGCCTCCATGTTGGTACTCCTGACCTTAACCTAGCTACTCTGCATCATAGGAAGTGAATTATGGGTAAAACGCAGATGAAAATTTGACTTTTCGGGCTTGTAGGATGTTGTCCTTGTTTATCACAATCCAGTGTTTGATACTCGATATACTATATTAATTTTTTTTCTTATGACAATGACACTATTATTGATACTGAACACCTTAAGTTAATCTTTAGGAATCCAAATGATATTGCCTAAACCTTTTCAAAGGCATTTTGTTGAATGAGAAGCAACCTCCAAGGACAGACACTTTTATCAAATCAGACATTGTGAGATTACAACCATGGAACTATTCCAGACAGTTGTTTCTCTGCCTCAGTGAAAGAAGGGACTAAGTGGGCGGGGCTAACAGTTTATTCTAAACAAGGTTTCCACTGGTCCTTTAACATGATCAGAAATGGCTGAGATGATTAAAAGGCCCATATTACACTATTTTCTGATCTTTAATGTTTCCTCATCACAAACATACCTGGAGTTGTGTTTTGTTTCATTCACACATTAACACACAAACCTGCATATTTAGGCTGAAACTCGCTGTTCCACCTTATGATGTTTTTGATGAGGTAACAACATTCTAACATGGCTTAAAGCTCACAAGAATCTATTTTGTGTAATACAGGACCTTTAATGAACTTATTTGCGGTTATATTTTAGTCAGTAAATTTAGTCTCGCACAAGCTCGTTTGAGAAGTTATTTACTGGTCAAGGATGTATCGCTGGTTGATTTGGCAGCAAAGGCAGGCAGTCCTCTCCACATAAATACTGCATGTTCTACCAATAACATGGACAATTTACATTAACCAAAAGAGACAAGCAATTAGAATAGCCCACTCAAACATGTGTGAATGAAACAAAACACAACTCCAGGTATGTTTTTGATGAGGTAACAGTATTATAACACAGCTAAACACTCCCAAGAGTCCATTTTGTGTGATATGGGACCTTTGGCTAAGTAATTACTTGAGAATAAATTTGCAAGTTGTCAGTTCTTATCAAGACATCACAAAGCATCTAGATACCTCTTCTTCTTGAGCCTTCTCTTTACCAAACCAGAAATCTTTTGAAGATTTCTGTGTGGGAGCAGAGACAAAGCCTAGACTTCAGATTTTGAAAAAAGGAACATGACAAAACTGAACAAGGATCTGAAGAGACAGTCTGAGGGAGCCACAATGAGCCCCCCTGCCCCGCAAAAGTACTTCAGCGCGTGAGTGGGTGAAACAAAAGCAACAAGACAGGACAAACAACCGTGTGAAGGCTGCAAACTGGATTTCTGAAGATGATGACACATGTCTTTCATTTGGCAGAAGGGAACGCCTGCTTATCAAAGTAATGTACAATGCAATGCTGAAAAGCCAGGCATTTGTTCTCTTTCTGTTTTCCTCGCAATTGTTCTGGAAATCATAAGGCACATAAATCATACAGACGTTTCTCCATTTGCGCCCATACAACCAGCCACAGCCATATGCTTTTGAGATGGGGACAATTTGTTCTTCAAGAGGCCCTTAGAAAAACTGCTTTGATGGTGCAGGGCGAAAGAGAGAAGACAGTACAGGAAGAGGGGAGAAAAGCAAATATTACCCAAGCGTGAGCCCTTTAGAAGATGAAATACTTTGAGATGATGGTAGTTCATATAAAAGGATAACACGGACTTAAAATATTTTGTTTCTAAGCAAAGGACAACAAAATAAACACAATTCATTCTTAAAATAGTGTATCTCAACGAGGGGTAAGAGGAGCCCTGCTGGTGGTATAAGCAAACACAGCAGGGGAACTTGGAACAATTTCAAATTTGTATGAAAGATTAAGCAGTATTTCAGGCTAGTATTCATACAGCTACTTATTTTGTTTCATTTATAAGTCCCTTTATTTGCGTATTAGCATGAGCCTCTCCTATGTATTCTAGGACAGGTCCCCAGGGTCTAAAGAATTCACCTATTATTTCCATTGGGAATAGTCGGACTGTTGTGGTAAAGAAGGAGCCGGAGGAGTCTAAAGGCGAAGCTATCGATTTACCGGTCAATCTACGTTCCTACCCTCACCTACGGTCATGAGTTTTGGGTAATGAACGAAAGGACAAGATCGCGGATACAAGCCTTGGGGTTCCAACGGAAGAGCTGGAGGAAGTGTCTGGGGTGAGAGAAGTCTGGGAGTCCCTGCTAAGACTGCTGCCCCCAGATAAGCGGAAGAAAATGGATGGATGGAATAGTTGTAATACATTAGTTGACCAGCTGATTTAGTTTAATCTAACCATTGCTGGAGAATTGTTAAACCAGTACAATACCATAGCACATATATGAGATTTTTGTTGTTTTTATGATTCGGTGAGACATCGTGTAGTAACTGTATGCAATCTATTCATAGTAAATTCAATTAGAACGATTCATTGACACTTCAAAGAGATGTTAAAAGTTATGTCTGCTTTTTCACGCTAACAGTGACACCGTCTTCACGTCTAGGCCCTATATAAACAATGTAAATGAAGCAATAATCTGTTGAGCAAAGTTTTACAATACTTTATATAATAATTCTCCCTCGTTTTCTCACGTTACAAGCAGTGACTCACATATTCAGACATTCACATATTCAAATTGCGTCTATAATCTAATGCTTTTCCAGATCCTGTTCCTACCTGAATAACTTGATATTTTCTGTATGTTTTAAAGGTGTACTACATAACTTTTCTCACCTTGCAACGCGCTTGTTTCCAGTATGCCATTAAACTTATGCATCTCCATGGAGACTAGGGTTAGGGTTAGGGTTGACGCCACCAGGACAGTTTACAGATCAGATCTGTGGAGAGGCGAGCCCATTTTAAAGTGCCTCTATTACGCTATTTTCTGATCTATGTTATAATGTTGATTTCTCATCAAAAACATATTTGGAGGTTTGTTTTGTTTCATTCACTCATGTTTAACACACAAACCCTGCATATTTAGGCTGAGTTCTTCTCTTAAACAGAAAACACTCTGTTCCACCTTGTGATGTCATGTGGCAATACAGGAAGTGCTCCACTGTGTTTTTAAGCTCCATACACCTTCACTAGAATAATTTAGATAATTTCAGCCCTGGAATTGTCAATCTCTACTGAACAAAATGTAAAAGGTAGCTGTTAACATGAACATACAACATACCGTTTCATGACATCACAAGGTGGAACAGAGAATTTTGAGCTTTGGAGATGTAGACAGACTAATAAAGACTAACAAAACACAACTCTAGGTATGTTTTTGATGAGGTAACAACATTATAACAAAGCTTAAAACTCACAACAGTCAGTTTTGCGTAATATAGGACCTTTAAACACATGCATCTCCAGTGAGACAAGAGTAGGGTTAGTGACATCATCGGGGGAGTTTACAGATCAGATCTGTGGAGAGGCGAGCCCATTTTCAATAAGAATGCTTGAATGTTTTTTCAAGGCGTTTTTGAGCTAATAAATACACACTATACCCGATCTCGGTTCCTTTAACAATTGTCAAAATAAGAAATTCTTGCCGACAAGGTTGACATTTCTCAGCTCCACACTCCTTGTTTCTCCAAATCACTTCATTCATATTCTGCTCTTTGCACAGGCAGGCCAATCGCTCATGTCCTCCGTAATGGAAGCTACAGCAGTCACTTCGACCTAGCACCAAGGAGCTCCTATTATTCCCTCATTGGGTTGACGGATGAATGCTGGACTTGCTAGCATGACCGCGCGGCACACAGACATATTGTGAAGAGGGGGAGAGGGAGAGATAAGGTAATGTTCTGGCCGCTAATGTTTGTTTTTCAGATTTGAAATAAAGCTGCAGCGGCGAGATAGGCGACAGATCAATCAAGGCGCCGGGCATTCTGGGTGATTTGTCTGTGGGCTGGGATGGGATTGGGCGTTCATACAGCAGTGGTTATGAATATGAAACCAGGAGTTGAGTGCAACAGTGGAAGCGAGTAATGCAGTCGCCGATGGCCATTTGTCATACACGTGTGCATATTCCCATAAGAATCCACGGGTCTCCGCTCTGGGTATTTCAAGTGCGCTGATCCTTGGGTTTGCCTCTGACTTTTTTAGGCTTTGAGCGAAGGAGGTTATGAAACTATAATTTGTCTGTTTCAGAAAAAAATGGTGCTGTGTTGTGTTGTAACGTACTTGTCGGTAGGCATGGCACGATATTGAAATTTGGTGTCAAACTTATCATGGCCAACATAGCTGCGATTATTTAAGTTGCTGACAGTTCCATATTAAAACTTAATTTATATAGCACATTTAAAACAACTTCAGCTGACCAAAGTGCTTCAGATAAAAGTCAACAAAAATCAGATATACAGATAAAACCATAGGAAAAAGACCAATAAAACTGTCTATTGTTAAATGCCAGGGAGAAGAAGTCTTCAGTTAGTCTTAAACGGCATTAAAGACTGAGAGGATCTATGGTATCGTACTTTAAGTAGTTTTTTTCTGCACATTCTGGAGATATAAGGGTGATTTTCTTTGTTGGCGATTACCGCGATTATCTAAAATGCCCCGCGAACGATTATTGTCGACCCTTTTTATCACAATAAATGATATAATTGTTTATCCCATCCCTACTTGTTACTTGATGTGCTTCAGGTCCTATATTACACGAAATTGACTCTAAGCCATGTTAGAATGTTGTTACCTCACCAAAACTTATTGAAACATTTAGTTATCTGAGTGCGACAGTAGCTCAGTTGGTGTTGGTGTTTGTCCACTGATCCGAAGGTTTAAAACCCGCTCTCGACATAAACATCACTGGTAGAGCCGTCAGATCCACTGGCCCGGAGGTTGGCGGTGCGATTCCAGATCCCACAGATGAATGCTGTGTAAGACACTTAACCCTCCTCGCCCCCAGTGTCTGCGCACACTGGTGTATGAATGTGTGTGTGAATGAGTGAGTGGTTCCTTGATGTAAAGCGCTTTGAGTGTCTTCCATCCATCCATCCCGCTCTCGGCATAAACATCATTGGTAGAGCCGTCAGATCCACTAACCCAAAGATTGGCGGCGCGATTCCAATTCCCACAGATTAATGCTGCCATTGTGTTCTTGGGCAAGACACCCTAACCCATCTTGCCCCAGTGTCTGCGTACACTGGTGTATGAATGTGTGTGTGAATGGGTGAGTGGTTCCTTGATGTAAAGTGCTTTGAGTGTCTTCCATCCATCCATCCATCCATCCATTTTCTTCCACTTATCTGGGGCCAGGTTGCGGGGGCAGCAGTCTAAGCAAGGACTCCCAGACTTCCCTCACCCCAGACACGTCCTCTAGCTCCTCCAGTGGGACCCCAAGGCGTTCACAGGCCAGCTGAGAGACATAGTCCCTCCAGCGTGTCCTGGGTCTTCCCTGGGGCCTCCTCCCGGTGGGACATGCCCGGAACACCTAGGGAGGCGTCCAGAAGGCATCCTGGGTCTTCCTGGGGCCTCCTCCCGGTGGGACATGCCCGGAACACCTAGGGAGGCGTCCAGAAGGCATCCGGAACAGATGCTCGAGCCACCTCAGCTTGCTCCTCCCAATGTGTAGGAGCAGCAGCTATACTCTGAGCTCCTCCCGTGTGACCGAGCTCCTCACCCTATCTCTAAGGGTGCGCCCAGCCACCCTGGGGAGGAAACCCATTTCGGCCGCTTGTATCCGCAATCTTGTCCTTTCGGTCATTACCCAAAGCTCATGACCATAGGTGAGGGTAGGAACATAGATTGACCAGTAAATCGAGAGCTTTGCTTTTTGGCTCAGCTCCTTCTTCACCACGAGAGAACGATAAAGTGATCGCATCACCGATACAGCGACCGCATCACTGCAAACGCTGCACCGATCCACCTGTCAATCTCACGCTCCATCCTTCCCTCACAAGACCCCGAACCTTACTGGGAAGGCTGAGAAGTGTGGCTTTGAGTGTCTTGAATATGGAAAAGCACTATATAAAAATGTCATTGTTTACCATTTACCGTATTCTATAAAGTTTGAACCTTCATCTTAATACACACTGACTAGTTACATAGATCACAAATCCATATCTTAATAACTCTTTCGTTTATAATTTGATTTCAATTTCAATATGTATCTCCAGTAGTTTCCCAAAGCTTATATTGCAAGATGCTGTGTACAGTATAGATGTATATGTCCTCTCCCAGGCATTTACAAAGCCTCCTGCCAGCTCACTATCTTTCAGTGCCCTACATTGGAGACCACTGGAGGTTTGAACATTCCCACAATGCAGTTTAATTAGGGACTAGGGACGCTACTCCTGACAGCCCTAACAAGACTTTATTTTTGTCCACGCAGACTTCCTCTTCCGGGCAGTCCAAAACAGGAAGTATCTTTGAGCTGTCACATTAAGCTAACTTCAGATTAAAACATTGTCTTTGATAAATTATGGAGCATGTGATGTTCTTTGCTTGTAGTACTCTGACAGCAGTGAAGAGATGAAAGTGAAGATAGTCTCGTCTTTCAGATTAAAGATTTCTGTTGAGTTGTGGGTCTAGCACCAGTGTGTTCTGGTTCAAGATTAAGCATTATGTATTTGCAGACTCCTTTAAATTGCTTTATTGATTCTACAAAGGTACAAACTGCTCCCATGTGTTCCTGTAGCAACACAACTGCAGTACTTTAACAGTCAAGGTAACATCTCAACATTGTTAAAGCAGACCTATTATGCAAAATCGACTTTTCAGAGCTAGTTTTCCCCTTCTCATTTACACTCTCGACGTGTTTTTTTGGAGTTATTCGTGCATGTTTGAGCAATCTTTAATCTCTTATTTTAAAGACGATCAATCGCCGTTTTCACTGCCACCAACATATGCCCACTGTTTTATTTTCTTAATCGGTGACACACGTAGGATTCGTAGGATATCCAAAGGAGGGGCCGACAGCTGCACGGCTCTTTGTTGCGATGACGTTTACGGCGACGTCAGCTCCCATTGGGCACCGCAGTTTTCTAATGCAGAAGTCAGCGGACTCTGGACTCGTTTCCTTTATTAAGTCATTTTAGATGAATATTGCCATTTAAAATGTGCAAATTATAGCAATGATCCACGGGTTCCTAGATTATAACTATACTGCAGACACAAGCACAATATGTCTTCTTTAAACTATGCGCAAAATCCAATTGAGACATGTAACTGCATCTATTGGATTTCCTCTTGTAGTTCAAGGCGCATGAAACAAAATTTTATAGGATCCTAACCAGTTTTTTGACACAGTCGGGAACATTGACTTCAAAACTTCAGGACTGAATTTTCTGACCAATTAAAAGCTAAGAAATAGTGTCGACCATAGTCCCATTTATGTAGTAGCAGCAGTATTTTTATATTCAACGTATCTATCTTACATTATTTCATTTACAGGTGTTTTTATTGCTCAAAAATAACTTGAAAAGCACGTATTCTTTTCGCAAGGTCACCTCTCCAGAGATCTGGCCTGTAACTTGCCCTGATGGCATTACCTGCTTGTTTCTGTGGAGGTAGCTTTGTTTAATGCTACACTGTAGAACGTCCCAGATACAACAATAACATCGCCATGATTAATAGCTACGGACAAACTGCGTGTCCATTGTTTTCATTGCACATACAGTTTCTAGTTTAATATTTCTTTCCATTCATAATCCTAATGCATTTGTAGACTGGTCCTGCAAGTGCTTCTCATTTGTGTATAGTTTTCTTCTTTGGCCGCAGGCAATAGAACAGCATACTACATCCGAACGCCTGGCCGAAGGACGCTGAATACACTTCAAGAACAAAACACCGTGTATAGAAGCGAGCAGATCACATCGAGTAACTTAAAGTGCTACATTAGTGTTATTAATGCCTGCTACAAGAGTATATTTATTTCTGTTTTATCAAGTTATATAAGTTATGTTTTGAATGTGTAAGACTAAGAAGTTTTTGTATAGTGCTTTTCCACCTTCAAGGCACTCGACGCGCTTTACATCAAGGAACCACTCACCATTCGCACGCACATTCATACACCAGTGTGTGCAGACACTGAGTGGTCGAGAGCGGGATTCGAACCACCAACCTTCATATCAGAGGACGAACACCAACTGATCTACTGCCGCCCATGGTCGCTTTTATTGTGGAGGCACGGCTACCTCCTTGTCTCCATGGAGTAGTCATTGCTTTGTCTATATTCCCTAGAATGCATCTATTTCCACAGAGACAAGCATCGCCACCAGGCCATGTTACGGATCAGACCTGTCGAGAGGCGAGCCCGCTCACGAATGCATGCTTTTTCAAGCACGGATAGTCCAGGGAGCAGGATCTGGTCAGAACAGAGACAAAGTAGTTTAACACGAAACAAGAACGAGACAAGAAGCCAAGCGGAGACTGTACCACGGTGGATACATTGACGATCTGGCTACGAGTGTCAGGTAGACCGGCTCCTTTATACTCTCCAGAGTAGGCTTGATTGATGGATGAGATTCAGGTGCATAGTGGGTGTAGACAGAGGCTCCGCCCAGCTCCCGGTGCAGACACAGAAGGGGAGGGGAAAAACAACACAAAACACGAAGGATTCATGACAGTATTACATTTAACATTGGAGAACTGTGAAGTCCATATATCATTCAAATGGACTGGTTACATGCATGTTTTCGAAAGGGACCACGTGATACAAAATTGAGATGTTTTTGGCATAAAATTTGCATTTGATCAATTAATTCAGGTGTTTTTATCGCTCAAAAATACTTTAAAAGCGCGCATCCTTACTCTTAGGAGGTTCACCTCTCCACAGATCTGACCTGAATCTTGACTTTATGGCATCACCTGCTACTAGATTACTAGGACTGTAGTTCGACTGAAGACATAAAAAGGGGCGTGGCAAAAAGGGGGCGTGGCAAACACTGATCCAAACTGCACTCACAGTACTACAACTACACGGGAGTTCATGTAAAAACTATGCAGAAAAAAAGTACTAGGACACTGCTGTGAGTCATGAGTTTGATCTGCCTTTTAATATATAAACACACACACAAAAAAAAAAATCTTCTGCTCACTCACTCACTAACTTGAAAATGAAATAATCCGTTGACTGTTTCAAATTTTGGTTGACTAAGACACCACTGACCGATTAATCGACTGAATGGCTAAAAGACTCTAGAGATGACCCATCGTTATACATGACAAAAACCATGCGCTGCTCTGAAAAGTGAAATGTGGTACTTTGTTGTTGACTCAGCCCTGAGCAGAGCTGTGCCCCATGACTCAGTCCTGCCCTTGTGATTCACAGAAACCCTGATTTGGATCTCTCCTTCCCTCCCACTTACACTTATCTTATTGGCCCCTGCATCCGCCTTCCTCCCATCGCCTCCCATTTGTCTAATGAAGAGACTATTGATTACAAATGTAGACAGACAGACCGACAAGATTCAGCGGGAAAATGGCAAGACAACAATGGGAAGTTAAAGGTTCACTATGTAACTTTTCTGGTGGAAGATCCATCACCCGCTTTTCTCCAGGGAGATGTTATTGCTTTGTCTGGAGTGTTCTGCAGTATGACATTACGCTCATCTATCTAATCTCTAGCCAGGTGTCGTCTCCCTGGAGATCGATCTGTTTAATACCAGACTTTGGTACATTCTAGTCAAGTGGTTCTCAAACATGTCTAAAATGAGGCTAAATCAGACAAATACTTCAGGCTGATTAGTAGCATTACAACTTTAGTTAAATCCAGTTGAGAGAAAAGCACAGGTATCTTACCCGTCCACAAATGCACGAAACGCCTCCCTCCGCACAACTAAATACTCCATATTTCTGCTAAAATAGGCAGAAGTACTTTGTCAGGATTGCCATTTGTTTTGGTTTGTTCGCCGCTGGCTTCCGCCCAAGTGCCGTCCTGTGATTGGTCAGTCCTATCACAAGCCAATACTTCAGCCGGAGTCTAACAAGATGGATTCTCAAGAGTCTGTGAACTGACAAAAACTGCTGGCGAGGTGAAGTGTTACAGCCCATTATAAATGAATGCTATAAACATGACATTTGTCTTAGTCACTCTCGTACTGTACAAACTATATTAATAACTTCAAAAAGACAGTCTGGCTTTTTCCTTTTTTGGGCCCCCTAGAGGGGAGTGGTGAGAGGTGCAATCGCAACCCACAGCAGCACCTGACACCCGAACAATCTGTTGAGTCTGTAACTGTGAAAGCAGCCACTAAAGAGCAATTGCTATTCACCATCATTAAGTTGAATAGTTATAACAGTTTAAAAAGTTGCTATAGAAATGAACCTTGAACTTACACTATGTAACTTTTCTGGTGGTGGATCTGCAACCCCGGAAAAGCAATTTTAGGTTCAAGGTTACATGTCAGATTGGTGTATAGATATTTTCAGGTATTTCAAGGTATTGTTGGCCATAATTAGCTCTGTGCACATGAGCGCGCTAGCTAAAGCTAACAGCCATTTTTAATAAAATTGTAAAACATAAAATAAACAACCTATTAAAATTCAAATTAATTAAAGTAAAGTATATGTAGAATACTTCAGTTTGTGGTGTTGTTTTAATATTTATTATGCGTCAAAATTAGCATTAGCCTTAGCATTGAGTGTCCTTGGGGGAAGTATTCATTTTATTCGTGTGGTTTTTAACATGTTGTCAGTGACATCCACCCGCAGCTCCCTGTCCACTGTCCCCTTTAAATATTTATTAATTTTAGCGCGACTCTGCAAAAACCCCATAGATACACAACTGGGCAGGAAGTAGTGACGCTAACAGTGCGACTGAGACAGACCCTATTCATACAAGATAGAAATACCATACTATAAAACAATGAAATAACATTACGTGTGTCTGAGGGGTAAGTGAAGTAGACACAATGATCGCAGTAATATTAATAGTAGCAGCAGCAGTAGTTGGTTGTCCTGGTTGTAGAATGTAGCTATTATAACTGTCATGTCAATGCAAAGTCGACATGACAACAGTTATAATAGCTGCATAACTGCATAACTGCAGCTATCATTTTCCGGCCAAAACTTAAATGACATCAGTCTACCCCCAGGAATTACATTTTCCTTTCTCCTTTCTTTTCATGCGCATTAAAGTCCAATCTTCGCAAAAACAAACAGTAGGACACTGCACATCTTGGGGACATTTGGTCGGCCATCTTGTCTAGACAAAAAGAAGACACCCCCATTTATTCCTTTTTTTATATGATTCATAACACCGTCTAATGTTTTACGTTTTGCCCTCTGAGTTACTTCTACCAGACTTCCAAACTGCTTTCCGCTGCTTGTGTAGTCAAAGGCACGGAAAGACAAGCTGATCCGCTTTGATACTCGTGAACCAGGGAGGAGGCTCGCTGAGAAGGAAAAAAAAAAAGCTGGCGAAGTGTCCGTGTTATCCCGCATCCAGAACGCGAACATTGCTGCGCCTCAGAACTTGTGTATTCTTTCCCAGGCCCCGGGCTGCGCAGAGTGATGGGGTGGAAGTGTGGGCCGATGGGGGGTAGAGGTGGAGGAGGGAGGACGGGTGGGGGAGAGAAAGTAGTGCCAGGTGCTGCATACAAACAAGTGATGGGATTGTAAAGGAAATCAGGGAAGAAGGGAGGAGAAAGTTGGAAGTAGATTCCGTAAAATTGGTAAGATAGGGTTTAAGTTAAATGTTGTATAAAAATTTACAAGTTGCAATAGGCTCTGTTCACAATAGCGCCCCGGCAACTCACTGTTAGCGTCACTACTTCCTGTTCATTTTTATCTCTGAGATTTTTTTGTCTAGTCACGCTAAAATAAGTAAATATTTAAATTAAGGCAGTGGACAGGGCGCTGCAGGTGGATGTCACTAAAAAAAATAGTTCACTGGAGAAGAAAGACGTTTGCATCTCCGTGCTAACGCTAATGCAGATTTTGAGGCATAATTGAGGCACAACGCCACAACCTGAAGAGTTATTTTACATTTAAAAATAATTGGATATTCTTTATTTCAATTAATTAGAATTGTAATAGGTTGTTTATTTTATGTTTTCAGATTTTAATAAAAGTGACTGTTAGCGTTGAGGCACAGTTAGCTAGCTAGCATGCTAAATACAAATAATGCGCTGGATTTATATAGCACCAAGAAACCCAATGTGCTTTACATTGCATTATTCATTCATTCATTCACTCTCTCAGTGGTGGTAAGCTATTATTGTCACCACATCTGCCCTGGGGTAGACTGATGTAAGTGTGGCTGCCAGTCTGCACCACTGGCCCCTCCGACAACCATTAACACTCACGTACACACCACGTTCATACTAAGCAATGCAAGTGAAGTGTGTTGCCTCAGGACACATCGCTTTCCGCTAGAGCCGCCGCTGTCCCGCCGCGGCACATCGTATTCCCAGCGGTCTCCCATGCAAGCGCTAACCAGGACCGGCCTCGCTTAGCTTCCGAGATCGGACGGGATCGGCATCGACAAGCGGGTAGGACGATATAGCGCGATGTGTTAGGGAGTGGTACTGGCTCGGGCGAGGTTGCGCAAAGAGGCAATACTATTCTGATGTTCGATTCTGAAAGATTTTGTTTATTGAAAGTGAGATGGAAGTGAAAGAAAACTGCACACAGATCAATGTCTTCTCTGTCAACACAAAAGAACTAAGAACCAAGGCGATCTTATTTTACGTATTCCATCTAAAAGTAGTGAAAGTAATCAATCACCAAAATATAACCGTGAATCTATAGTCTTAAGTGAAAGAAGGAGAAAACGGAACCTAACTATAGGAACTGCAAAAACTCCCAAACTCCTGTATAATAAATAAGTTTCCCAGAGCATTTCATAGGAGTTAGTAACTTAAAAGAAGATCTGATGCGTTGGATTCAGCTGGGATTATAGTCTGAAAAAGGCGATTTGAGCCGCCTTTGCCGTACAGTCTCTGCTCTGCTCGAATGTGCTGCTTTTAATAGAATTAAATAAGACCTTTGGGTGTGAGTCACAAACGCACTGTGACACAATCTTTAAAGCACCGGCTGAGAAGTGGCCCCAATTATCAGGCCTGTATTCAGGATAATTACAAGGCGCTGTGCAAACCCACTGTAAAAGTCAACCTGTTCTCTTCACAGGGCCACAGCACAGCACAGCGAAACACTGAAACTTTGTGGACTGCTTTGTTGAACTATAGGGTTTGCTGCTGCTTATGTTGATGATAATTTGGTAACGGACCCACACCAACAATCCCAGACTGACCGCGATGTTTTGTACTTTATGTTGTACTTTGTAATATCTTCATGAAACTGTGTCACGCGTTGTAATAGCCTTGACAGCAACTTAGCAGTTTTAACAAGGAACAGAGCAGAGATGAGACAAATTGTCCGGTGCAAACTCAAGTGCATTTATTCGCCAACAAAAAAAATACTAATATTTGCCCAAAAAAAACGCCAAAAAAACAAAACTCGGGGACAAATTTAAAACCAGCAAGGCAGCAACAGACCGTACACACAGCACCTCCAACATTTGCGCAGTAGTGACGTGACGTTCGTGAGCGAGTCAGCTCTTTTGAATGGTTCTTTAACGTGAAGATCGGAACCGGTTCTTAATTTTTAAAAGATCCAAATCTTGCATTTTTATCCTGATTAATAATGAATCAACACAAGAATCGGCACAGAAGCAGAGCAGGCGACACGAGTGAGAGCTTTGCGCACAAAAAAACATCATAACAATTGAAACATTTTAAGCAAATCTTAGCCTTGGTCATTTCTCTGTGATTAGTTTGTAGATAAAATGAGTTCTCACACTGGCTTCTGTCATATAAATGCACAGTAAAATAGTAATAATCCTTTGAACAGCTCTTTGAAATGACCAGAGGCAAAAGATTCGGTTTCCATAAACGGAACAAAAGGTCCCATCACTACTGCGCAGACTGAGGCTGGCTCCTTTTATAAAGCACTTCCCTTTATTGGCTACTCCCACACCCCAGCACAGGTGGGAACAGGTAAGTTTGACAATATTTTAAAACTTAGTCTTAGCAAAAACAGTAATAACATTTATTCAGTCAAATTCAATTACAAAAATAGAGTTCTTCATTAATTTAGCAGTGCACCAGGTAGAAAACAGACTAGATCTGGACACCCCTCCTCCTCAACACAGTTATCTGCCCCGGTACTTTCTTAAGATGCTCCGGCTGCCCGGGGACGCTTTTGGCTGGAGCACGTAAGATGGCAGACACATGAGGTAAGTATCATCTTAAATGTACTTTATGAGACCCATTTTGTTTACTAGTAACTTTAAACTGCAAAAGACACATTTTCAGTTAATAGACATTTTAAAACTTCTTATGAGTTTGTCATTTACTTTAATCTTAGACCTATGTAATGGACTAGCTACATTACACACGTATTTGACTCACGCTTCATCAAGTATGACATTGGGTAATCTGTCAGGATCAGTGGCCAACCGCAGTGCAGCACCAGGGGAATAGTAATAATAATTATGCATTGGATTTAAATGGCAGCTTTCAAGACACCCAGAGCTCTTTACGCTGCATTGTTCATTCACTCCACACTATTGTAGCCACAGCTGCCCCAGGGTAGATTGACCATCTTCAAATCTGGAACCAGGATCATGGTCAGGATTACGTAATGAGATATAGTGCTACTCTGCCTATTTTACGGTCTAACATAGCCTGGATATTACGAGCAAAACTGGGTACAGAGCTTTTAAAGACCTATTGTGCTCTGCTCTATAGTTATAATCTATAATACCTATGGATCATTAAGTTCATTTGCACATTTAAAATAGCAATATTCATCTAAAACAGGGGTCACCAACCTTTTTGAAACTGAGAGCTACTTCATGTGTACTGAGTCATACGAAGGGCGACCAGTTTGATACGCTCTTCTGAAACAAATTTGCTCAGTTTGCCTTTAGATATACATTATTAATAATGATTAATTATAATCATCTACATGAAGACACTGACCACGTTAATGATTTCTCACTATAATTATCAACAATAACAGCAAGGTGGGAAACATATCAATATTCAGCATTTTAACTTTATTAATCTCCGTAATTGACTTTAAATTTTCAGATGACACTTACATCACTACATCTCACAGGAAAAATGTCCCATTTTCACTATCCACTGACAAACCATTTTAACAAAACATGAACTATGTTGCACCATGTTTCAAATAGTTTATCTAATGCTAAAGAAAAATCAACTTACATATTTTTAAATAAATCTCGGTTGCTTTTTGTGACTTTTTTGCCGGTCTCATGAAAAAAGACTGTTGCTTACCCAAAGCTGCCTTTAGCTCACGGGCTTTTTCTGCGCGTAGTGCACTTCCCGGTGGGTCGTTAGCATGGTATTAGCATGGTATTAGCATGGTATTAGCATGGTATTAGCATGGTATTAGCATGGTATTAGCATGGTATTAGCATGGTATTAGCATGGTATTAGCATGGTATTAGCATGGTATTAGCATGGTATTAGCATGGTATTAGCATGGTATTAGCATGGTATTAGCATGGTATTAGCATGGTATTAGCATGGTATTAGCATGGTAGCTTTTAGAGAAGCGTCTTTCCACATTGTGCCGCTTTGCCGTCGCCACAGTCGCCAGAGCAAATGAGACACACGCAGGTTTCTTTTACAGTTGTAAAAAAGAACTCTTCTTCCCATTCGTTATGATAGTGATACATTTTCTTTCTTTTTTCTGCGCTCATCTTCGCAGCGCCCATATGCTTACTATCCACGAGCACTAATTTTGTCACGCGCACAATACTAACCTTTGAACTAGAGGAGGTCAGAGTTCACCTTATCTAAATTTCACGTATAATGAACATATTTTTAAGATATTGTCATTTTTAAATCTATATAAATGCAAGGGTGACTAAAAAAAATAGCAACAGAATAAAATAAAATTTTAGATGCAGCTCACTATTGAGTTGTGCTATTTTTAAAACCGGCCTGCGGGCGACTCATGCAGTCCTTGGGCACCGTGTTGGTGACCCCTGATCTAAAATGTCTTAATAAAAGAAACAATTCTGCTGACTTACCAAACTGTGGTGCCCAATGGGAGCTGACGTTGTCGTAAACGTCATCTCAACAAAGAGCCGTGTAGTACGTAAGTACGTGACAGTGGGCGTATGCCGGTGGCGGTGAAAACGGGGATTGATCGGCAACATGGCGTCTTGAAAATAAGTGATTAAAGATTGCTCAAACATGCACAAATCACTCCAAAAACGACTTCGAGAGGGTCAATGAGGAAAGGAAACACGGTTAAAAGCTCTGAGCAGTTGATTTGGCATCACAGATCTGCTTTAAAGTTTACTCCACTGATACTTTTATTACAAAACCTCTACCTCAAGTTAGTTCTTATTTTATTATAGTAAATTGTGTGCTGACAGGGTAATCATGCAAGTCTGTGTTCACTTATACTATTAGCCTTTGTTTTGGCCAGACAGGGATGAAATTGAGTGAAGGGTGCAGCCAGAGAGACTTCTTAGTGCTTCTTAGCCTTAGAGTTTCTCATTGATTTGGTTGTTTAATCCCCTTCTCAGAGATTTGGATTCCCAGTGTCTCCACGGCGACAGAGGCAGAGCAGTGGAGGTCATTTAGCCTGCACCTGGATGAGGCCCGGACTCTGTTTACTCAGAGCTAATATGCAGACAGTTAAGCCAAGTCATCAGTCACCATATTAAGTGCTTCTACTTGTTTTGGTGTTTGCACGTTGAATTTTGCAGGTGCCATATCAAATGTTAGCCAGGAAAAATGCAAAAAAATGAATACAATAAAATACAAATGTTTGTTAAAAAACCTGCTAGCTGGCTAACCTGCTAGCTGCTGCATTCCAAATTTCTGCTCCATCAACTCCAATTCACTTTCTCTCCATAACTGCTGCTGTGAACCTCGTCATTTTGGTCTTAAAATGTTCGTATTAACCCGCTCCACGTGATCCTGTTTTTGTTTTTGTTTTTTTGCGGTTGCGTCCGTAAATGAAGATGAACATTAGTAACAGACAAATCGGGTGCCTGCTTTCCACAAGGTCTCTCGCGCTAGCATTAGCAACCGGTTTGGGGCGTTACCTTCAACAGCCTCGCTCTGGATTGGCTCTTCGGTTGCTATGATACTCGCGGTCGGAATTCCAAATATGGATCTCGGCTCCAAATTCGCCCCTATGGCTCCTAACCTTGATGAGCTTCATTTGACTGGAGCTGAACGCTGTGGCCGACGTCACGCTCTCTTGACATTTAGCAAGGCGCATTCACTTTACCTAAATACATTCCTTGTTTTGTTACTTAAGTGCACTCCAGTTGCAGCATGCAGTAGTGTCCTTGCCCCGCTTGATGCCTCCTCTCTCCTTATTAGTGCTGCAGAACTTGCAAGCAGCCCGGGCAGTGAATATGGCTCTCTTGACATTATGAGGTTAACCACAAAAGAAACCCATATTCGGGCTTAGCGCTGGACTAATATTGGAATGTGACCATGAAAGACATTTCTAATCTGCTCAGCCAAAATCACATTAACTACCATAATGTATTTCGTCCCTAGCAGCAGCACAGCGGCTCGGGGAACACTTTTAATAGGAACTGTACAGGCAGGAGAAGGAGAGGGAATGGGCGCTTCTTTTGTGAGGATTCTGTGATGAATTTAGGCTCTGGGGGCTCTCTCCTCTGTGGGTGAGCTCACACATATTATATTCAGTTACAGCAGGCTCCAATGTGGTTTGATTCACTTAAGGAAATGTTGAAAATGCCACAGTTCAGATTTCTGTAAACTGGTGAATCAAGTGGCACGGGTAAATAAACTACACATAGAACGAGTCATGTGAAAATGCTGTTGAAATGGCACCAGAGTCCAGTGATTTTAATATACGCATCTTTTTTCAAACCAAGGTTTAGTTTGTTTTCATACCTGACAGTTTCGACTGCTCACCAGCGGGTTTCCTCAGAGTGATCACGTGATGCGATGGATAAAATTTAACAAAAAAAAATGAAATGGCATGAGTTGATGGTGGCAGAGTAGTTTTCTGCGTGATTGCTGTAGCTGTGCAAGAGACTTCTGTGATATAGTAAAAAAAATACTGAGTTCTGAGTATATAGTATTATTTAGTATTTTTGATAACAAAGTTGGATCACATCACCACAGATCTGACCTGTAACTTGGCCTGGTGGCGTTTGAGTTTATTTGACCAGCGCCAAAGCACAAAAGACATTAATGTTATGAGTGACATTGGCGACAGTAGCTCAGTTGGAGCGTCCGTCCTCTGATCTGAAGGTTAGCAGTTCGAAACCCGCTCTCGACATAAACATCGTCGGTAGAGGAAAGGCAAGTTTATTTGTATAGCACAATTCGTACACAAGGTAATTCAAAGTGCTTTACAGAATAAGAAAGACTTTAAAATCACAATACAACAAATCAAAACATAAATAATCATCATAAAATTTACACTAAAGGAGAAAAGTGTAGAATAAAAACCTTTCAGTCATATGCACAGCTAAACAGAACCGTTTTGAGCCTGGATTTAAACATTGTCAAAGAGCAGTACAACTCCCATAGATGAACACTGTCGTTATGTCCTTGGGCAAGACATGAATGTGTGCGCTTTGAGTGAATCGAAGGTGGAAAAGCACTATATTAAAATGCGACCATTTACAATTATGAGAAAAGATGTCATGTGCCAGGTTTTGGCAAAAAATCTGGTTTCCACCTGCAGCCACTGGACAAGTTTAAAGTCACCTGCTTAAGTTTAAAGCTAACATTTCCATACCCTTCACCAGAAAGGTTACACAGTGGACCTTTAATTGTAATAGAAGTGCTTTAGTCAGGTATAGACAAAAAAGGAGTTTACATTTCAAACAACAAAATGATGTCTAAATCCCCGTGGATGTTCTCATGTACATGAACAGCTCCAGTTCCTTAATGATATTATTGACTGTCATGTCATATGGAAGGTTATGCCCTTTATTAAATGAGGTGCATGTGGAATATGACATTTCCCATTCCCCTCATTTACTGCCTGTTAATGAGTCACAGGCACAAGGTTCATGTTAATTAGACCATGTTGTGTTATGGACCCAACTACATGCACAACACTGTAAAGATGAACTTGCCTTCATACTTAAACTGAACTGAAATCAGAATATTCATTTGGTTTCAAGACATGTCAGACTGTTTACAAAATCTTCAGATAACTCACTCACATCTAAAAAAAAAATAATAATAATAAAAAAACTAGATTATCTTGTATTTTTTGGTATTTATATCCAAAAAAGGCAGAATGTACTTTTGATTCACAAGTTCAGTCTATCTTTATATAAATACATTGTTTCCTAGATTTTTTTTAAAAATTATTTTCTGCAAAAATTGTTTTTGCATGAACTGAATACATTGTTTCCTAGATTTTTAAAAAAAATTATTTTCTGCAAAAATTGTTTTTGCATGAACTCTTGTGCATGCAGTTTGGATCAGACACATACTTAAAGGGCCCATATTACGCGATTTTCTGATCTATGTTATAATGTTGTTTCCTCATAAAAACAACCTGCAGTTGTGTTTTGTTTCATTCACACATGTTTAACACACAATTCCGGCATATTTAGGCTGAGTTCTTCTCTCAAAAAACACCTTGTGATGTCATGTGGTAATACAGGAAGTGCTTCACTGTGTTTTTAAACTCCACACACCTTCACTAAAATCATTTGGATAATTTCAGCCCTGAAATTGCCAATCTGAGCTAAAGGTAAAATGAGCTGTTAACTTGAAAACTACCGCTTCATGACATCACAAGGTGGAACAGAGCATTTTGAGAAAATGAGCTTTAACTTGAAAACTACCGCTTCATGACATCACAAGGTGGAACAGAGCATTTTGAGCTTTGGAGATGTAGACAGACTAATAATGAAGTGTTACACAACTCTAGGTACTAGGGGGTAACAACATTATAACATGTCTTAAATCTCACAAGAGTCGATTTTGTGTAATATAGGACCTTTGAAAGTTTTGAATGATACCGACACGCCCCTTTTTTTGTAGAATAATCGATCGGCAGGACATGTCTTCAGTCAACCAAGAATTTCTTTGGTCGACTACAGCCCTACGTGGATATCTGTCACCTGGTTGTCTCAATGGAGATAAGTAGGTTCAATGCCATACTGTGGAACATTCCAGGCAAAGCGATACCATATTGAGACAGAGCAGATGTCAGACCCTACACATGAAAAGTTGCACAGTGCACCTTTAAGTCAAAACAAAAAAAAAAATATTATCCTGTTTAGCTCTTAGACTTTCATTTTATTGCAGTGTTTTGTTGTGAAACAAAATGGCTGCGAAAAACCATGAGCATCTATCAAAGCCACAGAGAAAAAGTGTCAGTCTTTACCCAACATAAAAGAGCTTCTTGAGGCAGGAACATAAGAAATGGACCCGTCCTGCTAGTGCGCGCCCGGGCCACATGATGAGAGATGATTGGCTGTCACGCTCTCCGGGGATACACCTGATCGTCAAACAGAGCACGCAGGGCCTAGTGGGTTCCCCGGGGGTTTGTGGAGAGCCCGGCGTAACAAGGCTAAAAGAGGCAGAGTGTGGAGAGAGGTCATTATATAGGATCTGCTGCGTGATGGCTGTATGGCAAGGTTATGGGCAAATGAAGGCGTATGCAAATCTATATCATCATTAAGCTATTAATGGGATTATTAATTACAAGGCGCACGTGTTGCATTAGCATAAGAGGTGATCACGGGCTGTCACTGAGGTTTGATCAACGTGCCCCAGTGGAGGTGAAACATGTGTTCAGGCATCGGGGACACGGTACATCAGGCGATTCTACAAAAATGAGAGGGAATGGAGAAATAAGAGAACTGATACTTTGCAGCTGTCGGGGCAGTGCTTCCAGTTAGCATGTCTGAAGCTCTGTTACTCAAGTTAGACTTCAATCTGAGCTTAGTTTTAACACAATCTGGCCATATAGAACTGACTTATAGTTAATTGATGAATTGATTTTGTACTGTTAAACAAGTCCCTCTCAAATAATGCTACAGTCACAAGTATTAGCCAACCGTTTTTCAGTTAGTTACACTCACCCAATGCTACAGTCACAAGCTAGCTAGTATTAGCCAACCGTTTTTCAGTTAGTTACACTCACCCCTTTCGTTGAACGTCAAACAGTGATGCGACATCCGTGAAAGAGTCGGCTCTTTTGAACGGTTCTGCTGAATGTCAAACAGTGATGCGACATCCATGAACGAGTCGGCTCTTTTGAACGGTTCTTTAGCGTGAACAGTTGGAACCAGATCTGTTTTTTTAAAAGAACCAAATCTTTTTCAACTGTTGGTACCAGATCTGTTTTTAAAGGAACCAAATCTTTTTCTTTCTAATTTTTATGGTAAAAGCCAAAGTTAAATCTGTCAACTGGACAAAAAGGAGGAGTGAAGACATTTCGCTGCTCATCCCATCCGCTTCTTCAGTTCTGGTCAGATTACTGGTGGACACTGCCTTATATGTATCTGAAGAGAGGAGCTCACTACACTGAAACTGTAAACAGCTGTTGTTTACAGTTTCAGCCTCAACGAGCCTCAATTCAACCTTAATGGCCCTGGCTGGTTCTATTGTTCTTTGTTTCCTTTGTTCCTTTGTTTGCTTTGGGTCGATGGATGGGGTTGTATATAGGTGACAATACAGATGGCACAGACTTCTAATTTTTATGCATTTTTACACATGTTAACACTGAACCAACACAAGAATCAGTACAGAACATAGACTGTATATAGACTTTATACAGTCTATGGTACAGAGGCAGAGCACAAACAATTATAATAGCAGTTAGTTCTTAAATTACACAGGTCTTTGAAAGGAACGGCTCCAAAAGAGTCAGATCTCATAAGAGCTGAAAGTCCCATCACTAATGTCAAACATCTAAACAACACCAGGAACGTTTGTATTGACACCAGGCTCCTGAAAATGTGTTGGTTAAATCCATTTTGTATTTTTTCATGAGTTTTTTGACCATCTAAATATGTATAAGACTGTGTTGGCTAATGAGTGCACTGTGTCACTATGGTAACTGATGAACATTCTGCCACAGCCACACATGTGGTACCCCCCCCGAAGCATTTAACTTCACTGAATGTGTGAATGGAGATAAGTGTGGGCGACAGTAGCTCAGTTGGTAGTGCACATGTGGCCCCCCCCCCCCGAAGCATTTAAACTTCACTGAATGTGTGAATGGAGATAAGTGTGGGCGACAGTAGCTCAGTTGGTAGTGTTTGTCCGCTGATCCAAAGGTTGGCAGTTCGAATCCCATTCTCGACACAAACATCGTTAGTAGAGCGGTCAGATCCACTGACTCGCAGGTTGGTGGTGCAATTCCACACAGATGAATGCTGTCACTGGGCAAGACACTTAAACCATCTCGCCCCCAGTGTCTGCGTACTCTGGTGTATCTGTGTGTGTGAATGGGTGAGTGGTTCCTTGATGTAAAGTGCTTTGAGTGCCTTGAAGATGGAAAAGCGTTATGTAAAAATGTGTAAAGTGTATTTCCAAATAGCATGTTTCAGCTTGCAAAGAAATTTGTCCAACCAAATACTGTTGTGTCGAGGGACGAACGAGCTTTCAAATCTGTTGCACCTAAATTATGGAACGCACTCCCCCCTGATTTTCGAACAGCAAAAACCGCTTTAAAGACTCACCTGCACAAACTTGCCCTTGCTGACCTGTTTTACCATCTGTTTTTTATAAATGTTGGTGTCTTTTGTAACTCTTTCTGAATTGTATTTTTACTAATATGGAGATTTTAAAAGGTAAAGCGCCTTGTGAGCTAATCTCTCTAAATAAATGTCACTCACTCGATTCCCAGTTCAACATATTACCAAAAATATGCAGCCACAGCATAACAAAATAAGAAATCCTTTTGAATCTGCAGTTGCTCAGTCCCTAACCCTAACCCCAACCCGCCCAATAGCCTGAAGGTTGTTGGTTCAAGCCATGCAACTGGGGAATGTGTGAATACCATTTGTTTACTGTACACGATTGGAGGGGCAGTAGACATCCCGCTCCCGACATAAACATCATTGGTTGAGCGGCGAGATCCACTGACCCACAGGTCGCCGGTGCGATTCTAGCTCCCACAGATGAATGCTGCCGTTGTGTCCTTGGGCAAGACACTTAACCCACCTCGCCCCCAGTGTCTGCGTGCACTGGTGTGTGAACGTGTGTGTGAGTGGGTGAGTGGTTCCTTGATGTAAAGAGCTTTGAGCGCCTTGAAGGTGGAAAAGCGCTATATAAAAATGTGACTATGTAGGTGTCTATAAAGACATTACTACTATGCAATCAGGTCATTTATAAATTCTGTTTTGCTCATTTTTTTGTTTCTGTAGCTGATTGAGCTACATTCAGTGCAGCTCTAACCATTGACGAAGCTGCCAGCGCTTGCTTTGAATCCCTCATATCAGTATCGCAGTAAGTGTTGACTCCAACCTGTGGAAATAGATAGCTCTGACAGCGAGGACGTCCTACTCAAAAACATGTCAAACTGTCAAAACGTATCCACATATCTGACTTGCCGTAGTGACCCCGATAGGAATATTTTAAATGGAGAGTCTTCATTATAGGCAGCATCTTAAGGTATTTCCACTCTCAAGAATAATACGGCGGAATGGGGTGAGCTTTGTTTTTGTTTTTGTTTGTCTTTTCAGATATTTTTTTCAAACTTAAAAGGTGCACTGTGTAACTTTTTCCAATGAATATTCCACACTATGGTATTAAATGTATCTAATGTGCGCTTATTCATGTGTTTTATTGCTCAAAAATGCATTGAAAAACATATTTTTTTTACTTTGGGTGGGTTCAACTTTCCACAGTCATTACCTGTAAAATTTGCTTGTTGGCATCTCTTGTCTGTCTCTATGGAATACTGCGGAACATTCCAGGCAAAGCGATAAAATGTACGTGGAGACAAACGGGTGTCCATCAGAAAAGTTACATAGTGCATCTTTAATTGAAATAAATGCAATTGAACTTGGGCTGCACTCTGAAAAGACAACAACCAGACAGAGCATTCCCCATGTAAAGGTCTTCACAGTTTTATTCTCCATAATCCAGTTTGCAATAATTGATCTCATTACATTTCCTCTCCCAGATGACGCCAATAAAAAAAACATTCTATGTGACATTTACATCCCAACACCGTGCTCATTTTCCAGTTTAATGTAATAAAGCTGCCATTCACTTGTGTTTTGGTCTTTGCGGCAGCCTTACGTTGACTGACAAGAAGGCCATCACTCCTGTATTACATGACGTGACCCCATTTAGACTCCTGATCTCTCTCCCCTGTGTAATTGTAATGGTTTGGTTTATTCCTATTGAAAGCATTTCTGCACTGACAGTTTGAGGTCACCTGCGTAAAAAAAGGTATAGTGTCCCTTTAGTTGTATCAGGGCCTGTCTAAAATGATCACCTCCTTGATGTATTAGCGTTTAAGTTGGCTGATGTCACGCTAACTGGAAGCACTGCTCTGTCTGAAGCTCTGTTACTCAAGTTAGACTTCAATCTGAGCTTTGTTTTAACACAATCTGGACATATAGACGTGACTTATAGTTAATTGTGAATTGATGAATTGATTTTGTACTGTTAAACAAGTCCCTCTCAAATAACATTACAGTCACAAGCTAGCAAACATTAGCCAACAGTTTTTCAGTTAGTTTCACTCACCTCTTTTGTTGAATATCAAACATCTAAACGGCACCATGAACATTCGTATTGACCACAGACTCCTCAAAATGTGTTTTGAATCCATTTTGTATTTTTTTCACCTAAAAAACGTGGCAAATGAGTGCACTGTGTCACTGTGGTAGCTGCTGAACATTCTGCCGTAGACTTACATGCGGTACCCCCACTGCAAAGTATCAATATGCGTTTAAACTTCAGTGAATGTGTGAATGGAGATAATTTAAGTTAGCTCAGTTTACCAAAGCTTACACAGTGATACGACTCATATATTGAAGAGACATTTGTCCAACCAAATACTTTCGTGTCAAGGGACGAACGAGCTTCAAACTGTTTCACCTAAATTATGGACTGCACTCCCCCTCTGATTTTAGAACAGCAAAAACGACAAATTGAAAGACTCACCTGTACAAACTTTGATCATGTTTTTGAATTGTATCTATTTTTATTAATATGTATAATCTGAATATGGAAACGTGGCTAATCCCTGCGAAAAGCGCTCTCTGAATAAATGTTACTCCCTTTATCTGTATCAGGGCCTGTCTAAAATGATCACCTCCTTAATGTCTAAGCAAGGAAAACAATAGGGCTAGCCAGTGTGCTAATAGGTCTGAGAGCACCCACTAGGGGCCTGAATGATTATGCTAAATATGACTCTGGCACAGTTCACACTTGTGTAGCTCAGACCTCGCCAACAAATAGAAACTGTAAACAACAGGTGTGTTTGTTTCAGCGTAGTTAGCTCCTTCCTTCAGATAGATATAAGGCAGTTTACACCAGCAATCTGACCAGAACTTGGATGAGCAGTGAAACATCTTGACTCAAATCACTTTTTGTCCAGTTGGATTTGAAATTTTCTTTTACTGTGGATCATACCTGGGCGACTGAGGGATTACACAGACATCTAAGCACATATGTTAGCTCAGTTTACCAAAGCTTACGCAGTGAGGCAACTCAGATGAGAAATAGTGTTGAATAATGACAGTATATGAATGTTATTAATAATGCAAAATGGCCGAGCAAAATTTAAGCAGCAAACATTCTCCCCGGGCTGCTGTGCGTTTTTTAGAAAACAGGAATTTTGGACCTTTTCTGACCAAATCATTTCTGTGGTGATTCATCCATTCATCCACTTCTTTTTTCAACAGAAAGTTATTTATATATTTGGGAAATTCCACTCCAAAACAACTACTTATAACCAATTTTGTTTGCCAAATTATTAAAGTCATGGTCAAAGAAAATAAATAGTAATTGCCACAAAAAGTTGCACTATTGTAAACACAACAAAAATGATAATAATAAACATATCCTCATACTGCTACACACTAATATACGCAGCAGTACACTGGGCCTTTTGGGGAGCTGCTGTCTTGCCTTCGTATATAAATCAAGTGAACTGTTATTTTAAATTATTAGGACGGACTGAACAATATTGTTAGCTGTGCCACAAAGAAAGTGGAGTGAAGATAAAACTGAAGAAGGTAAAACAGAACTCAAAACTACTTGTTGAGTAAATACATTTTTATCTAAAACAGGAGCTGCCTCTTTGAGTGAACCTGTGCGCCTTATTGTTTCATTTAGTTATCCTGCATTTTATTTTCTGGGCTATGTGCAGTGGTGTTGTTGACTTATTTTTGGTTTGTTTAACATTATATTTAGCTGGTTATCTGCACTCAGTATGCCACATATAGATAATAACTTACTAAAACTATACATTTGTGAAACAGACTAAAAGTAATTTGAACAACACCAGTTAGTGCACACGGCTCCCATTTCTACCTCCTCTCTCCTAATTATCTGCATCCACAGAGGCAGTTTTCTCATCACATTGCAGGGCCTATATCATGCACGGAGCATCTGTTCAGCTGAATGCATTTACACATTTGAGGCCCAAACACAGTGTTTAAATTCACATTATGGCTATGCAAATCCACACACTTACATTATAGTACAGTCCCAGAATGAAAGCACATTTAAGCCACTGCTTATCAGAACTGCATTGACCAGACATACTGAGGTGGAAAATTGGCTTTAGATTTGTTGCAGCATAGTGTATAAATGCATGGCAATAGTAATTCTTTGGCTTCACCCATGAAATGTAAAAGGTCGAAAACTGATGTGGTGGAAACGAGTGAAAGGCAAAGTGCTGCTACTAATAATCATGTAATAACATAATGGTTCTGTGTGTGTTCTCATTTGGATTTTCAGAAAAGGAATAAGCTAATACCAGTAACTGTTGTTGAGTATAGTAGATGTTGTTTTATCACTATAGTAGCAAACTAGGCTCAAAGGTTCAGCACAGTAGGCCTGAAACTTGCATTTATTCAATTACTGGTGTTCATTGCTCATTGAATAACTTTAAAACTTTCTTATTTGAGTGAGACTGTCACACATTTGTCTCCTTGAAGATTGATATGTTTAATGCCATATTGTAGAACATTCAAGGCAAAGCAATACCATCTCCATGAGGATAAGAATGTAGCAGACCCTACACCAGAAAAGTTACATAGTTCATCTTTAAACATTAAACCAATTGTATAAGTTTACCCTACATACACTACTACATACTCACTTAAGCAGGTATCGATACTGTGACACTGACACTGTCACATGTCGAATGACCTGAACACTTCTGTGATTTGTGACAGTGCGGGCGAGAGCTCAGCGTCAGTAACAGAGCAGCGTCTCACTGCTGCGCCCGGGGCTCACCTCTAGATCCTCACTCACGGGGACAGAGGCTGTTGGTCAGGTTCCAAATTAAAGGGATGTACCAGCCGACCAGCCGAAGTCGGATGGATCCCTGTGTATGAGCCCGGGTTTCCCCCAGAATACACTCCAGTTGTCAACAAAGACTTCACTGTTTTGAGGGCACCAATAAGACACGCAGCAGTTAAAAGCTGAAAAATGTCTGTACATTCCAAAATTGGTGCAATTGGGCAGGGGACCAGAAAATACTACGGTTTCTGACATCGATTTAGCCAATTCACACACAGCTCGTACTTGCAATTTGAGCCCCTCTGATTGTTGCCGCTGGGCGTTGTTACAGCCTGCTTGAATCACGATTTCTGTTCTGCTTTAAAAGCCTAAGGTTACCTTCGATGTCACCCATTCTGGCCCCGGATAACATTATAGACCTTCCAGTAACCAAAGTTTTATGCGGCCGCCAAATGGACGCGTGAAACTTTGGTTATTGTAAGTTCTATTGTCACTGAGGGGGCTAACCTATTACATGGTGTTTTTGCATTTAGCACTTTGCTGCTGTACTGTCACAAATCGATCCTGGTCTGGTCCTGGGGGGCTTTTCTCACTTGCAGTCCTAGCACTGACCCGGTCCGGAGTCCCTGCTACTGCCTGGCTATAGTTAGACTTGTGACCCTGGCTTCCAAAACTGCCCACTTCATGTAACTATCCCTGTCGTCAGTAAAGGAGCCAGGGTTCTGACTCCGCATATGACAACTTGAGCAAGATAGAGCGAACAGAGTGGAGGAAGGTCCAGCCATGATGCTAGCCAGCTACGCTAGTTTAGGCTGAAGCTGGTGGAAACGGCTTAAATCCACGAAATACTAAGCGACTGGGAGCAGGATAGGGCTCCGGGGGTTTAAGGAAGTAACCAAGTACTAATTACGTGTAAAAAAGTTTTTAAAGTATTTGATTAATTTGTGGATTAACAATAGCAGAAGAGACGGCTAGCAAAACAACTCGCAAACAGAATACACTCACCAGGAAGTGACGTCACACAACACACATAATGACATTGTTTTTGCTCTTACTACATATAAAACAGTTACAAAGGTACCTCTGAGTCTTACTTTAAATTCACTGAACCAAGTAAAAGACAATAAACTAGTTTGCAGACAAAGAATTGCTGAGTCATGAATACAGAAGTTGCAGAGTCGTGGTGTAAGTAGTGATGGGGAGGTAGATATTGTGCGCTGGAGGAGCGGTCTGCAGATAGACGCTGGAAACTGCTCCAAAAGTGAACAAAAGCAGATAAGACTCTAATCTCGGTAATGGCTGCGATGGCTTTGGGTCTCCATGGAAACGGATGAGGGTCGCTAAGCCGCGATTGCCCTGACACTGTCTGTAATAATCATGATGATGCACAACGTATGCCTCACACTGTATTACTCAGGAGGTTTTCACAAAAACTTTAAGTAATGTGAACTACTGGTCTAATAACATTCATAAGTAGTATTGTGAAGCGTTAAAGAAGCATTGTGTAACCTTTCTGGTCTGATACCTCCTTGTTTCCATGCAAACAGTATTGGTTTGTCTGAAGTGTTCCACAGTGCGGCATTAAAGGGCCAATATTATGCTATTTTTTGATCTATGTTATAATGTTGTTTCCTCATCACAAACATGGCTGGAGTTGTGTTTTGTTTCATTCACACAAGTTTAACACACAAACCCTGCATATTTAGGCTGTGTTCTTCTCTCAAACAGAAAACACTCCACCTTGTGATGTCATGTGGTAGTACAGGAAGTGCTCCACTGTGTTTTTAAACGCCATACACCTTCACGAGAATCATTTGATTGATTTCAGCCCTGGAATTGCCAGTCTTTACTAAACTAAAGGTACAAGGTAGCTGTTAACTTGAAAACTACCACTAAATGACATCACAAGGTGGAACGGAGTATTTTGAGCTTTGCGGATGCAGACAGTCTGATAATTCAGGGTTACGCAAACGTGTGCGAATGAAACAAAACAACTCCAGGAATGTGTGAGGAGGTAACAACATTATAACATGGCTAAAAAAAGAGTCAATTTTGTGTTTGTGTAGGACCTTTAAACTCCATGAAGACAAGCCAGTAGTGCCACAAGTCCAAGATACAGGTCAGATCTGTGGAGTGGATACCCTGCTCAAATTTGGTGTATGTTTTTCAAGGTTTGCTAAAAGTGTAGTTGAATAAATGCAAGTTATACCAGTTTAAGGACATATTGTGGAACATTACAAGCAAAGCAATAACATCTCCCTGGAGACAAGCAGGTGACAGACTCCTCCTACCAGAAAGGTTACACAGTGCACCTTTATTTTCATCATATAACACAATTTCCCCCCTCATATTAGTACAGTTCTAATTATTTCTTCTAACGTTGCCACAGACCAATTAAACTCAATTATAATGGAGCCTGCTTATTCAACACTTTTATTATTTATTTCCCTTCTGCGTCATTCCTCTATCTCTTTTTGGCACTAGATAGAACACCTTTTTTCCATCCAGTCCATTTATTTTCCCCATTTGTTCTGTTCTGATGAAGTGCAGAAACAATAGCACAGTGGTAGGTTTCAGGGTTGTGGGTTGAATCCCTGAGCAGGCCGAAATAGACGATATTCTGAGCGCCGCATATGTGTCTGTGTTGCAGTGGATTTCTCGCACTGACAAGAATGGTGAGGTGTTTATACACAGCTAATCCCTACAATTTTAATCTGTCTGAAACTAAAGTGGACGACAGACGTCTGGGCCTTGTGAGGACGTTAAAGAGCCCATATTACTCTGTTTTCTGATCTGTTATAATGTTTCCTCATCAAAAACATACCTGGAGTTGTGTTTTGTTTCATTCACGTATGTTTAACACACAAACTCTTCTCTCAAACAGAAAACACTGGCAATTACGGAGCTGAAATCATTCAAATGATTCTAGTGAAGGTGGATGGAGTTTAAAAACACAATCTCTACTGAACAAAAGTTAAAAGGTAGCTCTTATCTTGAAAACTACCGCTTCACGACATCACAAGGTGGAACAGAGCATTTTGAGCTTTGGAGATGTAGACAGATTAATACTAAAGGGTTACTCCAACATGTGTGAATGAAACAAAACATTAAAAACATTTTAACATGGTTTAAAGCTCACAAGAGTCAATTTTGCATAATATAAGACCTTTTAAAGGACCTGTACTGATTTTGGACCATGACTGAAAACATACTTCACAATGAAAGTCACAGGCAGTTGCTTCCACATGGTTCTCTTAGGAATCGATTGGATTGAAATTGTCTGTCCTTGCAGATTGCTTACTTTTGGGTCTCATCCAACATCATTCATTTTGAAATGTTTGCACAAATAGCTGTGTTTTCTTATGTATAGAGCTCGGGATTGTGCTGTCACACCTCATCAGAATGTTCAGTTTGCCCAATGTTAAACCAATAGCCGGGTTTCAGACGACATCACAACATTCTATAGGCCAATAATATTTAATACAGATGGGGGCAGCTAAAATGAGTATTGTTAAAATGCAGTTTTTTGTTGTAATACAGTGAGTTCTTGGGTCTAATCACTGATAGAAATGATCTGGTTCAACATTTGTGAATTTACCTTTTGGATTTTCATGGCAAAGTACAATGTAAACAATAGGGAAAAGCTGGCTCTAGCCTCCATCACATTCTAGAAACTGAAAACTACCAATAGAGATCATACAATTTAGTGTTCATTCAAAAGTATTCTGACACTATAGAATGATAAATGTAGTACCAGTGCTTACCAGTAGTGACCGCCAGCAGTTTAGAGGGTTGTTTCACTGTGATTTCGTTTACTTTTTTACTTTTTAACGTTGTATGGCTAATGTATCTAAATGAGCGTTTTGCACTACGACGGTTGTTTTTTGACTTTCCATCCTGAACGCTGTAAGAAATAAAAATCACATTTATTTTTTTTACCAACACCGTCGCAAGAGCAGCTCGGGACCCCAGTCTGCTGTGCAACTCCGTCTCAAATTCAAAGCCACTAACCACTCCTTTGAACATAGTGAGGTACAGAGCTTAGCCAAAGAAAATAAATGGTTTGAGAGGGGAGTTAAAGAGGCTATTGTTGTTAGGAAAGACCATCCATCTTTGAGCAGGACATTAGACATTCATCTCCTATTTATAACTCCATCCTTGGACCTAAATCGAAACAAGGAAAACAAAAGTGATAGCCAGCATGGTAATAGGTGTGAGAGCACCCATTAGGGGCCTGAATGATTATGCAAAATGACTCAGGGTCAGTTCACACTTAAGGTAGCTCAATAGACCTAGCAAACAAACAGAAACTGTAAAAAACAGCAGTGTTAGTTTCAGTGTAGTTAGCTCCTCCCTTCAGATAGATATAAGGCAGTGTCTATCAGCAATTTGACCAGAAGCGACTTGAATGAGCAGCGAAACATCTTCACTCAAAAACTTTTGTCCAGTTGACAGAATTTTTAATTTTTCTTTTAATATGGTTGTATAGGCACTTACTATTCATTTGAAACCATATTATAATAGTGTATGGCATTCAACAGTGCACACATTAGATTCCCAGTGTATTAAAAGTTAGGAGAAATATCAGCTCTGTTAGGTATTGAAGAAACCCATTATTCCGAATCCTTCAATCCTCAATCATTTCATAGAATAGAGACAATGCAGGAGCAGCAGTTCAGATGGGGAACTAAAGTAGCCACTAAAAAGACAATATATGAAAGAGAAACACAGACAGACAAAGGGAGATTTTTCGGCGAGCGCAGCACATTGACGGCATTATTCTTTGACCTGGAGTTAATCAACAGCCAAAGTCATTAATCTCAATAGACTCCAGCGAATAGCAGCTCCTCCATTGTTATAAAAGGCCCACAGGCAGTAACACTATTTTTGCAGCTAAAATTTAATATGTTTTCTTTCTTTGTTTTTTTTATTCAGTATCGATTTTGTAAACTCCCTGTTCCTGATTTTTTCCCCCCATGTATTTGAGCAAAATGCGTGTTGTCCCCATAGACTGGATAAAGAAATGGACTAAGTGAGTGTGACCCATAGTGTTCGGCTCCAGTCAAATGAAGCTTATCTAGACCAGCAGTTATGGGGTGAATTTGAAGCCGAATTTCATATTTGGAATTCTAATTGCGAATATCAACCAAAGAGCCAATCCGAAGCTGTTGAAGGTAACGCCCCTTTCCGCCGGCACTTAGCAATGTTGTCAATCAAACCTCTTGCTAACACTAGCGAGACCGATCTCGAGGAAAGAAAGCTCCTGATGTCTGTTATTAATGTTCATATTTTGAGTTACGGACGCTATAGAAAATACAAAATAAAAATACCGGGATCATGTAGAGCAGGTCAATACGAACAATTTGAGACCAAAATGACGAGCCTGACAGCAGCAGTTAGAGAGAGGCGACAGTTTTCTAATGTAAAGTGAATTGGAGCCAGAGTTGATGGAGCCAGAAGTGCGTCCATGATAACTTCTTATTTGGAACACGGTGGCTAGCAGGTTAGCTATGTCCATTTATATATACAGCCTATGTTTGCCCCAGTACAGATATGTTGTATAAGCTCTGTCTCTTGAGGTTAAAATAAGATAGCTGCGTGCTGTCTGCATCTATTTATAAAGCATTTTATTGTGGATGTGTGTGTTAGCATGCTAGTTGTTGCTTTACCGTCACGGCAAAACTCCACCCTTGTCTCCGAGAGTTGTAAAAAGCGCTTATAAACTCATCACGGCGGACAACGTGACGCTCGGAATGCGTGAGGCGAGTGAGGAGTAACTTTGGACCACTGCGAAACGATTTAAGATAATAAAAACGAGGAATAGCGTCTTTAATAAGGTGAACATCAAAAACCCCAATTATAAATATGCTGTAACTCTAGATCTTCTGTGTTTTAAATTCATCTTAGCTTACAGGACTGAATTTCAATTATGATACTCAAAGGGAACCGAGGCTAACGTTAATCCCTCCACCGAGATTGGCTCCATATTGTTTGTTTATTGAGGCACAAATTGGTTTGTGCTGTTTGCTTACTGTGCTAGAAGTGACATTAAGAAGACTGCAGAAGAAACAGTCGCAGTAATCAAGAATTGTGCTAATCAGAAAGTTAAATACAAATTCACATGGAAATTATTGTGAAAATGGATTCTACAAGCGCAATAGTTTTGTGAAAATTTTCGCATTTAGACTAAACTTAAATAGAGTTGGAAGTGTTAATAAAGAAAACCAAATAATGATACAGTAAAAAACATACACAACTTTAGGGTTTAATTAGTTTTAAAGGGCCCATATTACACTATTTTCTGATCTGTTATAATGTTTCCTCATCGCAAACATACATGGAGTTCTTCTCTCAAACAGAAAACAATCTGTCCCACCTTGTGATGTCATGTGGTAATACAGGAAGTGCTCCAAACATCTTCACTAGAATCATTTGGATGATTTCAGCCCTGGAATTGCCAATCTCTACAGAACAAATGGTAAAACGCAGCTGTTAACTTGAAAACTACTGCTTCATGACATCACAAGGTGGAACAGAGCATTTTGAGCTTTGAAGATGTGGACAGACTAATAATGCAAGATTACTCAAACATGTGTGAGTGAAACAAAACACAACTCCGGGTACGTTTTTGAGAAGGTAATAGCGTTCTAACACGACTTAAAGCTCACAAGAGTCAATTTTGTGTAATATTGGACCTTTATGTGTCTCTTATAAAGTTATTGCACATTTTCTTAATTCCTAAACCTAATTATAAGCAGTAGCTCTAATTCTCTGCATATATTTGGATGTTGGCATTACTTGAAGCGGTTTTCCAGTCTCGTGTAGGTCTGGGGAAGCGTTTTGTGCGTTCCCCATTTGTACAGGACCATATGTCTACAGCAGGCTCACATCTGACACAAACTGATTGGAGACGTGATGCGTGGCGTGGCACACAGACAAGTTAAATGACAGTTGATCCAGACATGAGTAATCAGAGTGGAGAAATGTCACCGTGGCTCCTGACGCCTCCTGCATTGATTAGCAACAGACTTTATTAGAAGAGACAGCTGTGCAATCAATAACAAAGCCAAGACCCACACTTCCCCTGCACACAAACTAACGGTTAAGTCAGAGCGCGGGGCGATGTTTCTATGGTTTCTATGGTTTCCTATGTGTTCAGGTGAGAAGACAGGCCCAGCGTTAGCCTATATGTGCCATGCATTAAACATTATGTCACCAAGTCATGCAACAGTCCCAGTTGCATTCATGATGTCTGAAACTACAAGATCATGTACACTGTCGCCACCTGGATTTAACTACGCAAATGTACGAGCCTCCTATTGGATAATTACTCTAGGTTCAGCAACAGTCTGTGCTCAAAGAATGAGGTCAGCTGAC
>KN485963.1:0-40362 GCA_000787095.1 Periophthalmodon schlosseri
ATTATTATTATTATTATTTTATCTTTTTTATAGAATTCAGCAATGAGAATTATACATTATCACAAAATATAGACAAATTAGTCAGAATTGTTTTTTGGAACTGAAAAACATTGCTTTGGCAGGTAGTGACAACAATGATGGGATAGATATACTTAAGAAATACGTCCAAAGCAGGCTTTTCAGAAAGAAGAGAAGATGGAAAGGCTGAGGCGGCTTATGGTTAAGATAAGATGGTGGAAGGTTACATTGCAAAGCTGGAAAGACAGATTTTTGCAAAACTTAAGCTATATTTAATTGCTTTTAAAACACTCTAGATTAGTGCCACAGTGGCTGAGTGGCTAGCACTCTCGCCTCACAGCAAGAAGGTTCCAGGTCAACCATTACTGGGCATTTCTGTTTGCTTCATCAACCTAAAACATACACAATAGGTAAAAATCCATCAAAAAGCTAAAAGTTGTGAGCTAACAAAGCTACCACACTTGACGTCATTTGTTTGCTGTTTAAATTAAAGAGACTAATCGCTTTGAGATTACAAAGTGTTCAGAACTTCCAGAGCTTTGCACTCCCAGTTTAGATTCAAGTCAAAACGTTATTATTTCGTAAAACGTTGATCAGAAAAAAGTCAGCTTTACCAACCCTCATGGCAGGTGGTTTCACATTTTCCATTTTGTCTATAATGCTCGGCAATAGAGCCATGTTGTTTAATACATTTACATACTTACTGACTCATCTTATATAACAGCCTTATTCTCCCTACCCATTATTCCTTCACAAAAAAAAGAGAAAGATCACAATCGTTTTGAATGTTCTGAAAGCCTTTTGTGCAATTCTCTATGGTAATTTGTCCCCACAAATACAAACAATGTGATCATCTAACAGACAATTATGCCCAAATGGGAACACGTTGCATTAAGGACCCCAGTAGATCACTACTTTGCTGTGCTGTTTGTAATATTAAATACATAATGGCCACTCGGTTTGCCAGAAAGGTTAAAGGACATTATCCAACCCAATGAGGCGTCCATTTTCTCATTAACTATGTGATTATTTCAGTAAAGCCCGGCTGCGGCTCTGTCACCTCTCGCTCCAGTCGCTAAACTCCTATAGTTGTAAATTAGCAGTGAAAAAGTAATACTGAGACGACGATAACACAGAGGGTCAGAGCTAAGGAGCAGGTTAGACATGATGTAAAAAAAGTCAATTGCAATCAAAAAGTTTTGTCAGGGATGAAAGAAAAGGTTGAAGCCAGTGAGACCAGTGATGTTGTCTGGACAAAAGATCGTTAGCCTGGCGAGGAAATCAGCCAGTTTGTAGGCAATCCAATCACAGGTGCTTTTCTGTGGCACTTGGGGGATTCCCATTTCCACCTGGAGGCGGGCTTCCACCTGCTCCTGTTTCCGTGGGAATGTTGTTTCTTTGGTTATAATATTCCGCAGTATGGCATAAATCTTAATTATCTCTGTGGAGAATGTTCTAAAGAAGAGGGAGCGACACTGGCTCAGTTTGTAGAGTGTTTGTCCCCTGATCTGAAGATTGGGACTCTCGATATAAACACCATTGGTTGAGCGATCAGATCCAGCCCACAGATGAATGCTGTCGTTGTGTCCTTGGGCAAGACACGTAACCCACCTTGTCCCCAGTGTCTGCGTACATTGGTGTATGAGTGTGTGTGTGAATGGGTGAGTGGTTCCTCGATGTAAACTGCTCTGAGACCCTCGAAGGTGGAAAAGGAAGTGGAAAACGCGACCACCGACCATTGAGCGAGAACGGTTGTAACTTTCTATTCCATTGAACCATGCAGGTGACGCGCTACCTCCACAGTCCCGTGCATTATTCCACTGTCAGCCCATCTGATCAACATTACGTAGCGAAGTGTCTTGCCGCATGACACAACAACAGTAAGCGTGGGGTCCGAACTGCTGATCACTGGGTCGCACGAGCGCTCTAACCACGAAGCCATCACCGCCCCAGCACCTCAACTGACAACTGTTTATGAGTTGCGTTCCTATAACCCATTGCAGCCCCATGAATGAAGTAGCCATAGAGTACATTATACAGTATAAAGTAGTATTAATGTTATTTAACCAAATGCACAAAGAGGTTCCCAGTCCCATTATCACCAGCCCATGATGTAGTTGTGTTGGCGCTTCTCTTGTGCGCTTTGCCAAAATGCTGCAGACAAACAGCCACAATAGGAAAATGCATCAGCCTATTTACAACATTTAGATGGACCGGCTCTGCTGCCAATATTCTATTAGACTGTGGTGTGGGCTCTATTCAGTGTAAGCAGGGTCATAATCTGACTTTGTATTGCATTGTTTTGAGAAGTAAGTATTGAAGAGGATAAGAATTCAAGACTTTTAGAATCAAATTTCACATAATACCCACAGCAAAACAGGGAAGAAGAATACGATGAATACGATGAGAAGTGCTATTTGGATACATGTGTAGTTCAAAACAGCAGACAGCTGCTCTTTGGAGAGGACTTTTTTTTACTTGAAAATATGTAAGACAACTATTTAAACACACCGCCTGGCCAAAAAAAAAAAGTTGCCACCAAAAAAAAAAAGGTCACACACTCTAATATTTCGTTGGACGCCTTTAGCTTTGATTACGGCATTCGCTGTGGCATTGTTTCGATGAGCTTCTGCAATGTCACAAGATTTATTTCCATCCAGTGTTGCATTAATTTTTCACCAAGATCTTGCATTGATGATGGTAGAGTCTGACCGCTGCGCAAAGCCTTCTCCAGCACATCCCAAAGAATCTCAATGAATTCTCAATTCTTAAGGTCTGGACTCTGTGGAGGCCAATCCATGTGTGAAAATGATGTCTCATTCTCCCTGAAACACTCTTGACCGCTGCACAAATCCTTCTCCAGCACATCCCAAAGATTCTCAATGGGGTTAAGGTCTGGACTCTGTGGTGGCCAATCCATGTGTGAAAATGATGTCTCATGCTCCCTGAACCACTCTTTCACAATTTGACCCGATGAATCCTGGCATTGTCATCTTGGAATATGCCTGTGCCATCAGAGAAGAAAAAATCCATTGATGGAATAACCTGGTCATTGAGTATATTCAGGTGGTCAGCTGACCTCATTCTTTGAGCACATACTGTTGCTGAATCTAGACCTGACCAACTGCAGCAACCTATTACCTATTTGCTTAGTTAAATCCAGGTGTCGACTTTTTTTTTTGGCCAGGGAGTGTATGTGAAAGTAAAATAGGGAGAATATTTCAAATTGACATATTTTACTTGAAAATCGTCTGTATTCTTGTTTTCTTGAACAGTCATTCAAGTATTAACCAGTCCCAACCGAGATGAGACCCAATCTGGCATTCTCAAGGTGCTATGGTGGTATGTTAAACCAACAGAGATTTTCAACTGCTAAATTCTGGTGTTGCTTCCCACAAGGCAAGATGGGTCCTCAAGAGTGAGATAAATATACAAAAGCGTGATACAAAACAATACACTACAACTTCGCAAACCTAATGCGATGTGCAGTAGCTCCATTAGCAGGGTGCGTGATGATTGTGTTGTTACGGCACAAAGACAGGGAGGATTCAGAGCGTCAAGAACAAAACATTTTAATATGTTGTTTATGGCAAATATAGCATTTTCAAAATGCTGTGTTGTGTTAGGAATTTATACATGTGCCCAATGTAAATACTGAAAAAATATATCACTATCTTACTTTCCGCAATGTTACCAGAAAACCCCATTTTAAAAATTTGAATAAAATATCAAACCTTTTCCTATTGATATTGCTATTCCCTGGCAGTTATTGCTTCTGACACCTTTCAAGCCCTCCTCTTTAGAAAACCCAGCAGCCACAACACCCTACGAGTTTGATTCACAGATGGACAGGTGCGCAAAAGGGTGAGCCAAAGGGAGGGAGAGCGCTGGATAGCTGGACAGACGGAGCAGTTAGGAGGCCATAGAAATCTGACAGTCTTCCAGAGCAGACTGATAGATTGGCAGGATTCCACCCATACATTCACCCAGACCTTTGTCCAAAGACATCTGTCCATTCTCTGATCCGCACTAGCTTTTAAAGGTCCTATATTACACAGAATAGAGTTTTTAGAGCTTTAAGCCACGTTATAATGTTGTTACCTCATTAGAAACATACCTGGAGTTGCGTTTGACTTCATTCCCACATATTTGAGTAATCCCGCATTATTAGTCAGTCTACATCTCCAAAGCTCAAAATGTTCTGTTCCACCTTGTGAAGCGGTAGTTTTCGAGTTAATAGCTACCTTTTACCTTTTTGTTCAGTACAGACTGACAATTCCAGGGATGAATAATTATAGTGAAAGTGTATGGAGTTTAAAAACACAGTGGAGCACTTCCTGTGTTTTCCGTCTGAGAGGAGAACTCAGCCTAAGTGTGCAGGTTTCATGTGTTAAAAGACAACTCTGGATATGTTTTTGATGAGGGTGCAACATTATAACAGATCAGAAAATAGCATAATTATGTGTTTATTTTCTGGGTTGAAATAATACGTTGGATATTGGAGAGGACTAACAGGATTGACATTGTTTTTATCAGTGGTCGTGTCAAGACTAGGAGGCACCAAGAGGAGTGTGTTTCGGAGGTTTTGGATTAGAAGCGTGTCAAGTGGGTTTTCAAATGGCTTGATTGAAAAGAGGGCAAGAGTGGTGCAGTGTACTGGGAGTCTGCAAACCACAATGGCAGATGTTGCTAGGTCTGTTCGTCATACTAATGTTACGAAATGAATTTATTTTCACGGTTTCAGCTATTAATGATTTAGGAAAGGCGATCAAGCGAAATTACAGCATTCTTTGTGGTAATTCATAACTGCTGTATTTTGTCACAAATACAAAAAAAAAAAAAATGTATTGGGTATGTATGTCTGTGGCGGAATGTTCAGCAGTTGCCAAGGTGACACAATACACACATTAGCAAACACCAGTAATTAGACAATAAAGTTTTAAGATTGTCTGAAAACTCAAGAAAAAATACAAAATGGATTTAAACAACAGATTTTGGAGAGTCTGTGATCAAACGTTCATGGTCCTGTTTAGGTGGTTGATTTTCAGCAGAAAAATAAGAGTGACTAACTGAAAACTGTTGGCTAATGCTAGCTAGCTTATGACTGTTATTTGAGAGGGACTTGTTTAATGGCACAAATCAGCTCACCTTTTGTAGTTCCAGCTGATTCAGTTCATTATGGTCAGATTGTGTTAAAACAAAGCTCAGATTAAAGTCTTCACTTGAGTAACAGAGCTTTAGACGGAGCAGTGCCTCAGTTAGCATCACCTCCACACCCCCCAGGGAATGTTGATGACATCAGCTGTAAAGTTTCAATTGTCAGACCAGTTATTTGATGTTGACATACTGTCCTTCCTGTCACAGCCAGTCAGATCACATTGATGCGGGCAGGATTTGAACAGCCAAGCTTCTGGTGAATGGGTGAATGCAAAAAATTACTGTGACACCCCCTTTGCAATTCCAACAGTTTAAATACCCCCCTACAATGGTGAAGTCTGTAGGTAGTTTGGTTGCACGTACTGTATATTCATTAGAAGTTATCACAGCAAACCATTGGAGTATTTTTTCATTTATGTTTTTTATTATTGATTGATTTTTATGCCAGATGCCCTTCCTGTCGCAATTAACCACCATCATTCTGACTGGAGTGTGCAGTAAGGGTTAGGTGTCTTATCTAACACAACTGAGTGAGTAACAAACCGGCTACTTCTGGACTGGAGGTGAATACTATACTATCTGTGCCACTTCTGCCCCACATACTGTATCAAAATGTTGTTTTCTACTTTAAAGGGGCTGTACCTATTTCATGTCATAAAGTAGCATTTGTCTTGGCCCATTACAGATATATTGTAAACACAGGGCTTGGGGTCAAAATGAGACGACTATGTGCTGTCGCGAACCAGGAAGCAATGGTGGCGCACTGTTAACATGCTAGTTGTTGTTAGCATTACTGTTCTGACCCCTGAAAGTTGTGAAACTTGCTCATAAACTTAAATCGCCATGAATTGTTAGGATGCTCTGAATGTGTTAGGAAAGTGAAGAATAACATTTGACCTTAAACTGAAACATGTCAACCAATGATGAGAAATACACTGAGTAAAAAAGCAGTTTCAAAACTAAAAAATCTTATATAAAACGTTTTTTTCTTTTATAGTTAGCAGCTATGGCGATCAGATCAAGAACTGCAAGAATCTACCTCCCCCCGTTACATATTACGAATGTGTGTGGGAAGCAAAAAAGAGATAAATTGACGTTAAAAAATCAAAATTGCGATTCCTTATGTCTTAACAACTTTAGATCAGTGCAGTACAGTATGCACGTGTGGGCGGCGTACACAAACTTCTCATCTTGGCATCATATAGTCTTATGAACACTTATTCCTACGATGCCTGAAGTACTAGGATTTTTACCTGACTTTTACTATCTTAAAACACGAAAACAGACCTAGTTTCTTTTAAACAGTTTGCAGGGGCCCAAAGTTATGCCTTACTTGCCTTACGCTTTCCGATCATCCTAATTATTTTACACTTTTCACAACTTTCAGTGCCCAGAGTGGAGTTTTGGCATCACAGTAAGGCTAACAACAACTAGCATACTAACCGCACACTTCCAGATCATCGGAAAATAACACCGCTTTATAATTAGATGCATACTGTACACAGCAGACTTATTTTGACATCAAGAGTGTCTTAAAGGGCCCATATTACGCTATTTTCTGATCTAAGTTATAATGTGGTTCCCTCATCAAAAACATACCTGAAATTGTGTTTTGTTTCGTTCAGAAAACACTCTGTTCCACCTTGTGATGTCACGTGGTAATGCCAGAAGTGCTCCACTGTGTCTTTAAACTCCATACACCTTCAGTGGAATTGCCAGTCTCTAAGGAACAAAACCTAATGGCAGCTGTTAACTTGAAAACTACCACTTCATCACATCACAAGGCAGAACACAGCGTTTTGAGCTTTACAGATGAAGACAGACTAATAATAAAGGGTTTCTTGAACATGTGTGAACAAAACACAGCTCAAGGTATTTTTTGATGAGGTAACAATATTATAACATTGCGTAATATAAACGAATATATTTGTACAAGGGCAAGACAAATTTTGCTTCTAATGCATGGAAGAAATCTGGTAAAAGCCCTTTAATTGCATGCCTTTCAAGTCTCTTAAACTGTAAAGCCGAAAGGATCCAAGCGCAGATTATGTAAGTATGTACTCAAGTGAACGTGCTATATATTTTAGTCTGAGCACATGCTTGGATGGAGAAAATGCTAGGGTAAGTTTCTTTAGAATCTGGGGTTTATAAAGAAGGTGATGGTTGAATCTCTTAAAGGTACTCCGCCAGCTGCGAATTTGAATAGCTCCTTTCTAAAGGGTGGTATTTTGGGCTAGCAAGATGCAAACGTGAAATCAAAGCAGGACTGACTGAGAGAAGTCGTAAAAAGTTTGCTGAAATGGTGTTCAAGATTCATGACAAAAGGGTTTTATAATTTATGGTAGAATACGATTTTCTAAAGTGTCTGTGTAATCCTTCAGTCGTCCAGGTATGATCCATAGTAAAAGAAAAATATAAAATCTGTCAACTGGACAAAAGGTTGTAAGAGTGAAGACGTTGCGCTGCTCATCCAAGCTGCTTCTTCAGTTCTGGTCAGATCACTGGTGGACACGGCCTTATATCTATCTGAAGGGAGGAGTGGTGGACACGCCTTATATCTATCTGAAGGGAGGAGCTAACTACACTGAAGCTAAAACCGGCTTGGATGAGCAGCGAAACATCTTAACTCCTACAACTTTTTGTCCAGTTGACAGATTTCATATTTTTCTTTTACTATTTTCTAAAGTGTTAGCCAAAGTAAAAGATATGCAAAAATGGTTCCACTGACCTTTTGGATTCAGTATAATAGCCTATAGTGCGCATGATGTGATAGTCAGTAATATGTTTTTTGTGAAGACCATTCAAGCCTTGTTATCCATAGCTTTCACACAATGGGCTATCGTGGACCTAGTCCTTGAATAAAAATGAAAGAATTCATGAAGTAGCTACCTGAACAGATTTTTAATTTGAAGATGTCTCCCCAAATAAGCTCTTTGAATAATCTTTTTGTCCAATGAATAGTTTCAGTTGTAGTGGTAGTAGTTATTGTTGACTAGTTCTTTTCAGATGTTGCATGCCAAATAGAGTTTTCATCTACCAGAAACCAGTATTTGGCTAGCTCCCTTGTTTACTGTAAATGTAGTAGAAGTAGTAGTAGTAGTAGTAGTAGTAGTAGTAAAAATAGTAGTAGTACTAATAGTATTTTATGTGGTTTGTGTGTCCTAAAAACTGTTTTTAAATCTGCTTTGAATGAATAAAAACTGCACTGTGGGATTCTCGCACCTTTCATCCTTTTTTACAATGTATTTTTATACTGTAATAGTAATAGTAGTAGTAACAGTAGTAGTATTATAGTAGCTGTAGTTGAAGCAGCAATGTAATTGTACTTCAGTTATCTTCAATCTTCATATCTAAAACTCTTGGAAAATTGTGTTGGATGCCCTTGCAAGATGGTAGCTACCCACACACCCACACAAAAAAGTCCCCTGTGAAAATCTTTGCAAAGGAAAGCATCATATTTCATAATAGAAGTCCAAACCTGACAGACATTTGCAGGGAGAGGAAGAAGATGGATCCTCATTGCCCTGCGCTACACAAGTAATACCTGCCCTACATCCAACAGGATTCATCTGAACAAATGTCATTGATGGGGAGGTCATCTTTCACTGAAAAATATGACTGTCCTGGTTATCGATTGGATTAGCAAGGTAATAAAAGGTCAGTATTGACAACTGACCATGGTCACATTTACAACTGATTGCACCGCAAATGGCTCATGAGGCAACTTAAAGGCCCTATATTACACAAAATGGATTCTTGTGAGCTTTAAGCCATGTTAGAATGTGGTTACCTCATCAAAAACACACCTGGAGTTGTGTTTTGTTGCATTCACACATGTTTGAGTAATCCTGCATTATTAGTCTGTCTACATCATCAAAGCTCAAAATGCTCTGTGCCACCTTGTGATGTCATGAAGTGGTAGTTTTCAAGTTAACAGCTACCGTTCACCTTTTGTTCAGTAGAGATTGGAAATTCCATGGCTGAAATTATCCAAATGATTCTAGTGAAGGTGAATGGAGTTTAAAAACACAGTGGAGCACTCCTGTATTACGGCCATGACATCAAAGGTGGAACAGAGTGTTTTCTGTTTGAAAGAAAAACAGCCTTAATATGCAGGGTTTAGGTGTGTTAAACATGTGTGTATGAAACAAACACAACTCCAGCTATGTTTTTCATGAGGAAACAACATTTTCAAAAAAGAATTTAAAAATGGCATATTATGGGCCCTTTAAAGATCAGTGGCCATCTTGGAATCCAGAGCAGGTGGAGGAGAACGGGGGGCTAGAGATTGCACGTAATAATGTCATAAAAGGCAAAACGGCACGAAACAGGCCTGTCGGTGTGTGGTGTATTTATGGTAGTGACGGTACCACAATGGAGGCCCGTCCTTGAGCTGGTTTATTAAGCACCTGTTGATTGGGCAGTAATAACCTCATCAGAGAATGAATGGGGGGTTTTAAGGGTTTAAGAGTTCAGGGTCTGTACGTCTGCACGTGGGGGGAGGAGGAAGAGGAGGAGGAAGAGGAGGAGGAAGAGGAGGAGGGGTGGTGTATGTGGACTTGTTCTAGCTGAATTCTGCATTTATCTGTAATTTCTTCTTCTTCTTCTTCTTCTTCTTCTTCTTCTGATGATTATTATTATTATTTTATGTATTCATAAATAAAATGATTGTTGTTATTAATGTTATTATTATTATTATTATTATTAATTTATATATTATTTATTTTCATATATTTAATATATTATTTCATACATTTTCAAGCATTCCATTATATGCATGGATTCCTTACAAATTTGATTTATATTGTTTATTTTAATTTCATGTTGGGAGTTATATGTTAAATATGAAAAACACCTATAATATTTTCCTATATTACTTTTTTACAATCTTATTTGCCCTGGAGGAAGGCCTCCTCCTGCTTGTTTCCATGGAAGTGGTTGTTCCTTTGGCCATAATATTCCACAGTCATGACATTAAACTTTCCCTATGGAGAATGTTCCAAAGTATGGTATAAAACTTTTTATTTCCATGGAATCCTGAGAGTGACCTGCAGAAAATGACATACTGTAGATATAAGACACAACATGTGAATCAATGTAATAGACTAGAATCTACAAGTATAAAGACAGTTACATAAATGATAGCCCTGAATCTCATACAAACTCATACATATTCATATTAGCACATTAGCTTCGGCTTGTGCTTTATTGCATTTGCATTTTTTAATTATTGTGTTTAGCGCTTGAGCCGCCCTTTTCAATGCATGTACAGCACTCTATACCCACAGCGTAACCATTATACATGTTTACAAAGGTCTGTTATTTATAAAAATCTCTACATATTGAAAATGCATGATTAGAAAAGTCATTCCCACAGACCAGCTGGACCTGCCTTATTGATATTTGATAGCGGTAATAATCTGTTTTTATCCTCTGGTGAATTACTAGGATTGGTATTTGAAATCATTACCACCACATTTTCTACTGGATTTTCCGTTATCCTCAGACCTTAACGCCCTTATAGTCTCACTAATATCGAACCACTATGTAGCCTGGCAGACAAGTTTTCCCATGGCGTCAGTATAAAGTATGTAGCAATACAGATTTTTCAGACCAAATTTTATCATAAAAGAGTAAATATTTGAAGGTGTATAAGACAAGCAGCATGGCATTGAAATCCGGGAAAATGAAACTAAAGAGTGTAGCCATATTTCAAAGTCAATGCTGTTGAGATTAGAAGTTTTGTAGCATTGCGGCAGGAGAAGAAATGTAAGCACAATGTAAATACAGGAACACAAAATTACTAGTATAGTGATGTGCAGATACCAATACCAAAATGATCCATATATTGATACTGACTGAGGTATCCAAAAGTACAGATTCTCCTGCAAAAATACTTAATTGATACTTAAAATTTCTGTAAAAATGCTTTTTTTCCCCAGTTTTTTTCAATTTTTTTTAAAATACATTGTTTATATTTTATTGTATCTGCACAAACATTTAATTTTTAGAAGGTAACATTCTTTAGAGTGGAATTTCAATGCATTTTAATATAGTACTCATTAGTATCAGTTAGGAATGCGCTGATATCGATACTGATATTGCCACCGATCCAGAAAAATTAGATCGGGTATCGATTCCATGATATTAATTCAATTAATATTCTGGTTGCACCTTTTATGGGGATGTAATAAGACAAAATGTTGGTCTAGAACGTTTCAGAATGTTTGAACTTTTATTCTTACAAAGCTGTTCAGCAGTTACTTGCTGAATAAATAACATCATTGGATAAGTTTTGTAGTAAGTCATCTGTGTTATTGATACCAGTTACCAAAAGCCAAAGTATCGATATCGATATCTGAACTGAAAAAGCTGCATCGGTGCATCCCTGGTATCAGTATCAGATCACAATACTGTAGCATTATTTGGTATCAGACCCAGAATTTAATGTTATTTTCTGATGAAGAATATTATCAATTATATATATGACAATGTAATTTATACTCCTGCTAGATTCTATAGATAAGCACTGTCTGAAGATTTTTTTTTTTTTTTCTGTGATTTTGATGCCCAACTGCCATCACTAGTAAATGATCAAAGAAACACATGAGCATTTTCCTTGTCAAATATTTCTAAACAACCAACCTCCGTGTATGTGTGCATGGCTGTAGACCTCTTCAGATCATATCCCAACGCCTGACGTTTACAAGCAGCATGATAAAGCATGCACTATCTGCTCGGGTGATTTGCACTGGCTGTCTGCCGGAGAACTGGTGTTGCTTACTCGACCTTCCTCTGCTTGGTGACCTGAAATCGCTCTGATAGTCTGCAGAGAAAGTGCTGCCTAAGCTAAAGGCTGCCCCATCCACCACAACATAAAGCCAGAGCAGTGTAACCAGGCTACGGAGAATCGATGAGCCGGTTCTGTTGACGCTGCGTGCTGTGGAATAGTGTGAAAACAATGAATATAATGAGGTTTGAATGGAGATGAGTTGTGTAAATGAAACTGCATTCTGTTTGTGCAGCAGTTGTTCTTACTACGCATACTGTTGCTAATGTTGGCTGTAAAAGTTGTTCATGGGTAATTATTATAACATCTGAACGCTGTATGGAACCTTAAGACTACTCCTAACAATGTAAATACGTTTAATTACAGTACAGTTAATTTGATAGGTACAACGTATCAAGTGTAGCGTAAAATTAACCAAAATGACCAAAAACTTAGCACAAGCAATACTTTTGGGTTGTCAAAAGTATCAAAAATCAGATAATAATTGATACTAAAACTAGTATCAAAACTAGATACTCATTTGAGCAGGTATTGATATTAAAAAAGTCACACTCACAGGACAGAAATGAACCTTTCCTGAGTAGCTTTAGAATGATCTTAAGTTGTAACAGAACAAGACCACATAGGCTGTCTGTGTAATCCCTCTGTCGTCCAGGTATAATCCATAGTAAAAGAAAAATTCAAATCTGTCAACTGGACAAAAAGGAGTATAGGAGTGAAGACGTCGCTGCTCACCCAAGCCGCTTCTTCAGTTCTGGTCAGATTGCTGGTGTTAGTTTCAGTGTAGTTATCTCCTCCCTTCAGATAGATATAAGGCAGTGTCCACCAGCGATCTGACCCGAACTGAAGAAGAGGCTTGGATGAGCAGCAAAACGTCTTCACTCCTACAACTTTTTGTCCAGTTGACAGATTAGAATTTTTCTTTTACTGCATAGGCTAGTATAGGCCCATGGAGCACTGTGGAACCTACCTGTACGACTGAGAGATTAGACACATATAGAGCCACATGGTAATATAAAAAAACCTCAGATTTAAAATGTTGAAAATAGCATTCTATTCTCTAAATAAAGATTTATTATCATCGTGGCATCAGAATCGGTACTGAGTAACAAGTCTATTCCTTAGTATTGAAATCAAGTTTGAAATTTTAGTATCGTGACAACACTAACACATTGCGTCCATGTTTTCTTATACTGAAATCACTCATTTAATTTTGTTGATTACGTAATGCTGACATAACCTTTGATAATGTTAACTTTATGAGTCCATCTAGACAAGTACATTGAGTGCTTACCTTTTTGCCACTGAACCTTTTACAGTACTTGGTGTGCAGTACCACGAGAAACTACCGTATTTTCCGGAGTATAAGTCGCACCGGAGTATAAGTCGCACCAGCCAAAAAAATGCATAATAATGAAGAAAAAAATATATTTTACATATAAATCGCATCTGAGTATAAGTCGCACTCCCGGCCAAAGTATGGAAAAAGGGCGACTTATAGTCCGGAAAATACGGTGGTTGTAGTTCTTTTAGTAGTAGTGGGAATGATTGTGGTAGTATGCTAGTTGTAGTAAAAGTTGTAACCATGATTGTGTGGCTGAAATTTGCCACACTCTGTGATTCTCCGTGACCTACAAGTGTTTCTGTTGCACTACTATATCTCCATGATGTTAACCGCAATTGGCCATCTTGTTAATTCCACCTGTTACTTACCTTAATTAAAACCCATTATCACATTTCGACATAACAAACCCACTAAATATCACTTGGTCTCATTGGATGTCTGCACATAGCCACATACCAGCACTTTGATAGCCCATTCCCCATTAAAAAAAAACCTTTGGTAGAGAGTCCTGGCTGCGCATTATCCTCCCTCACAATGCTCTCCATTTTGCAGCTGTTAACATATGAATCCTGCTGCTGCTGGCCCACTGAATGCGACCATTATGGAGGTGTTTTTCATTCTGTATGGAGTTTTATAACAGCCATCACAAGCCAAATGGTTCTCCGGTTTGCCACGTCTGAAATGGCGAGGATATTCACTTTGCAACAACCCCCACGCACTGAGCGACGCATTTCCTTCAAACATTCGACATTGTGTTGCGTGACAAATAGCGCTTGATCTCGGGCATTCAAATCCATCTTTTTTACCAGTCTCTACAGCAACTGCCTATCACATCCGGTAATGCTCAAAGACAGTGTTGTGCATATAGCTAACGCCATTGGGACTGCCCCACATAGCTTTGTGCGAGCCATTAAAGGTCTTATATTATGCAAAACTGACTCTTGTGAGCTTTACGCCACGTTATAATGTTACCTCATCAAAAACATACCTGGAGTAGTGTTTTGTTTCATTCACACATGTTTGAGTAACCCTGCGTTATTAGTCTATCTATATCTTCAAAGCTGAAAATGCTCTGCTCCACCTTGTGATGTCATGAAGTGGTAGTTTTCAAGTTGACAGCTACTTTTTACCTTTAGTTCAGTAGAGATTGGCTGAAATCATCCAAATGATTCTAGTGAAGGTATGGGGTTTAAAAACATAGATGAGCACTTCCTGTATTACCACATGACATCACAAGGTGGAACAGAGTGTTTTCCGTATGAGAGAAGAATTAAATATGCAGGGTTTGTGTGTTAAATGTGTGAGTGAAATGAAACACAGCTCCAGGTATGTTTTTGATGAGGAAACAGCATTATAACATAGCTCAGAAAATAGTGTAATATGGGCCCTTTAAATGGTGTGGAAAAGGTTAGGGACCAATATAATCTCGATGATAAAGACTTTGCAAAGGAGCAAATTTAAGGTATTATTCCGGTATGTTGACAAATCGATAGACCAAAAGTAGATGTTCAACTGTGAATCTTTATATTTTTGGTAAGGTAAGAAATCAGTCCTCTGTGTTTAATCCATTTTTCATTGCCCAAAATGATTGAGCTAAGTGGAGGAGTGGCCTATTGTTTAGGCTGATGGTGTGAAAAAAGGGCTATTCTACCTTGTTATAGATTTGTAAGTATTATGGGTTTTGGGGTTTTTTTGTTTTTGTTTTTTCTATTGACTTCCCTTGGGTGGGGTGGAACCAATAATTAATTGTCTGCTATTGTATTTATTTGTGAATACTTACAACATCAATAACTTTGCTGCAATGTTTCTCCAAAACCCATTAGTGAGTAGTAACACATATAGTAAAGATTCACTATGTATTTTTTTTGTTGTTGTTTTAACTGGAAAAGAAGAAAGAAGGCTCCTGATTTGTCTGCTATTAATGTTCATGTCTTGATTTACAGACACAATAGTGAAATAAAAATGCCAGGATCATGTAGAGTTGGTTAATACGGACATTTAAAGACCAAAATGACTAGTCTGACAGCAGCAGTTACAGAGAGAGGGACGACAGTTTTTCAATAGAAAGTGAGTTGGAACCAGAGTCGATGGAGCCAGAACCGCGCCCATGCTCACTTCCTATTTGGAACATGGCGGCTACCAGGTTAGCTATGTCCATTTATATATACAGTCTATGGAGTGACACCAACATTCCAAATTACAGATAAGAACTGTAGATTTATTTAATTTTTTTTTGTTTGTTTTTCAATTAAACACCTGACAGATTTGTTAAATACTGTGGAACATTATAACATTCTACGCAAAGCAACACAATCTTCATGGAGAAAAGCAGTGGCGGACCCCCCACCGGTAAAGTCACATAGTGTGCCTCTAAGCATTGCAGTGATACCTTCTTCTTGACTGGGCAGTACTTTCCTTATCTGCCCTATGAACTTAGTGTTGAAGCAGGAAGTGGTTCAAAAAGAGCTTTACTAAATTTGTGGAAAAAGTAGGTCATCTAAAGTGGCAGTTCAATTTCTGCTTGTATCATTGATGTGGCTTTGAGCAAAACCCGGGCCTCCACCTAGCCCTCAGTGTGACTGGATGACTGGATATATGATGAAAAGTGGTTTTAGCAGTGCAAAAAGTCCTTTAAATTCACCCAAGTAGCCAAAGAGTTTCAGTCGGTACTTGGCAAGGAAGTAATTGGTCCAATGCTCACGCTAGGTGTGATTTATTGTCTCTCAAGGAATATTTCATATTTTATTTGACCCAGTCTTCGATGCAAAGTAGTAAGGAAGGTCAGTGGTTGGAAGAAGTCTTTTTTGTGTTAATATTTAAGGTTTGGGTCAAGATTGCATGTGTAAACTCATCACAAAATTCCTCATAATGTTCCCAAATCAAACCTCAGACCTTCTTGCTGTGACGGAAACATACTAAACCCTATGTCACCAGTGGATTTCCAAAATTAAGTTGAGTGACACAAAATTGGAATACTTACTAATGCAATCACTTTGACCCTGATAACTGTCATTGAAAGGTAAGTGTACCCCACTTATGGTCAAAATCTAAAAAATGCACAATGATTGGCAACATCTCTAGCGATAGGTACTACTCGAGTTGTCACGGTACTAACATTTCAAACTCGATTTCGGTACTAAGGAAAAGGCTCAATACTCAGTACCAATTCCGATACCACAATGATGAAAAAAACAAACAAATCAGTTCAGAATAATAGTGTTTTCTTTAGGTTGGTTGTATGCTGGAGTCGATAAAGTTCAAGATAACTCCAAAACTGTTCAAGAAAGGTCTAATTTGGTCATGTTATTTTTTTCAGTATCAGTACTAGTTAAATCGAGTATCTGTTTTTGATACTTGCTATAGCATTGATTACTATGTGATTTTCGATACTTTTGGCAACCCCAGGTACAACTGAACGAAATTTGGATTCACGATCTTGACGTACGGTCCAATAGACTCTGGCACAACAGCACGCAAGCTAGTTCACTGTGTCTCAAAGTCACTTTTATAAAAACCGAAAAACATAAACTAAACCATTGATTAAAATTCAAATTAATTAAAATAAAGACTACCCAATTATTTTTATACTGTATGTAGAATACTTCAGTTTGTGGTGTTGCTTTAATATTTGCATTAGCATTAGCATTGAGACACAGACCCAAACATTTCTCTTTCTAAACAGTGTCCAAGTGTCATCCGGTGAAGTATTCAGTTTATTTGTGTATTTTTTAACATGTTGTCAGTGACATCCACCCACAGCTCCCTGTCCAATGCCTTAACTTTAAATATTTATACATTTTAGCGTGACTCTGCAAAAAAACTCATAGAGATGCAATTGAACAGGAAGTAGTGACGCAAACAGTGAGGCTGATACAGGTTGATACGTAAATACAAACTATATAAAAAAAGTATACATAACCCTAAACATAAAGTATTTGTACTTGTAGTATAATAAATCCAAAAAGTCAGAAACAATACTGACAACACATCATCCACAACTTTCTTCCATCACTATCTCTCCCAAATTTGCACACTGCACAAACGTGGCAAAGGCTATTTTTCACTGCAGAGAAATATTATGATAATAGTTGAATACTTGACCCGTGATAATGAAATTCTAACTTGGCTAAATCCGCGGAGTGCCCCGGAATTAAACAGAAAGGCCGATTTCCCTTTTTAATCACTGTTAGATTTTTCCCATCAAATACAGGCTCTGCAATCAGCATTAGGTTAACCAGAGAACTTTCAACCTCCATGTGTTATGAAGGTAAACCAACGTGCACGAAGAGGGAGTTTTTGAGCTGTTGTCAATCTGATTAGGCAGCCGGGCTTGAAGAGAATTAATTTACTCCCGCAAGGTTGGCTGGTTTTTTGACATAATAAATGCAAAATACTTATGCAAGAGGTATTAAAGGCCCTCTAGTCATTTTTAAAACATTTTTTCCCATGTATTTGAACAAAATTTGTCTTGTCCCAGTACAGATATACTGTAAGCACTTATAAACCTGCAGTGAATAAATAGGATGCTCTGAATGCATAAGGTAAGTGAGGAACAACTTTGGACCACTGCAAACTGTTTGAAATGAACGAGTTCTGTTTTTAAAAGAGTAAAAAATCAGGTACAGCGCCTTTAAAAGATCCTGTACAGTTTTTTTTTTTTTTTACATGTATTCTTGTCACGCCCCAATACAGATATATTATATAAGCCGCTCTTGAGGTCAAAATAAGTCCGCAGTGTACGATCTGCATGTATTGTTTTATTGTCAAACAATAAGGAAGTGTGCAGTTAGCATGCTAGTTGTTGCTTGCTTCACTGTGACGGCAAAACTCCGCTCTGGCCTCTGTAAGCTGTGTTTATAAACTCATCGTGTTGAATAATTAGGATGCTCTCAGTGCATGGAACTAAAAGGTAAGTGAGGGACCAGTTTAATATTAACTCGTTCTGTTTTTCACGTTTTTAAGGCAGTTTCAGGTACAGCGCCTTTACTCGTGTATGATATTTTGGGGACATGAGTGACTGGAATTTATCGAGCCAACGAATGGTTATCCGAGTGGAAAGGGCAGGGAGAAGCAATGGAAAATTACAAGTTCCGGTGAAAGATAAGAGCAGTCAGCGGGGAGACAAATGGGTAGGTGGGTACGAGGATTTGAGGAGAGCGGAATTGATGGTTGGGTCGAAGGAAGGCAGAGAATGCCACCGTTGTCATGACATCAGCCAGGGATGATGAGAGAGATTGTTGAGCAAAAATAGAGAAATAAATTGTAGTAAAGCTCTACCATGTAACATATTTAGCTAAAAATGTCGTTACTCTGAATGGGCTTACTCTGAAACAAAACCCTTACTTGGCTTGGAACCTTCATGGATAATGTTTTTATGGTTTTAACTTTCTATTTCCATGGAACAGTGCATTTGACGTGCCACCGCCAGGAAGTTACATGGTTTTGCTCTAAACAAAATGGGGTTTTTTTTGAGACAACAAATGTAGGATCGTTACCGTGTGGTTTATTACATTTTATGATTAGTCAGGTAGCATCAAACTCCTAATGTTACGCAACTAACACGAACAGCTACTTTGCCTGCGATGTCCATATGTCCTATTCATGTCCCACACCGCAGATACATACTTCCAACTGCTAGGTTAGCCTTTGATTTAGCACCAGAGTTTGTTATGTTTGCACTGCGCCTCATAATTTATTAGCATTACCATAAACTTGTGCGGGGAGATTGAAGCGCTACCTCTCGGGTCTCTCCTCCTTAAAATAAATTAGTTGATGGAGGATACCGCGTCAGTCAGGTCCCGAAACGTTGCATCCGCCCCCGATTTTTTATTTATTTTTTAAATATATTTTTTCGCTTTTCCTACCTTTTTCCTTGTGGCCCGTGAAATCTGGGACCCGCCATAAATATTCATCCCATCAGCGTGCACCCCGGACAGGGCCAAGTGTAGCAGGTGAAGGAGAGCTAAAGGCAGCTCTAAATTATACTCAAGACATGTCATTGGAATCAACAGCAAGGGTGAGACTTGATGTGCCTGTAAATCCCCCCGCCCACGGGCTACATTCTGATAAATGCATGATGGATGGGAGCGAGGTGCAGATTTATGCAATACTAGCCACGGCATACATACATACATACATACATGTTGTGGGATGATTAGATGTTTTTGGATGCATTATCTGGAATTTTAACTCTCTTGAGTGTTAAAAGCCCATATACAGAGCAAAATGTGTCTTGCCCCAGTACAGATATACTGTACAAGCAGCTCGTGATGTCAAAGTAAGTCCGCTGAGTACTGTCTGCATCTAATTATGAAGCATTTTGTTGTCCGATAATCAGGAAGTGTTCGGTTAGCTTGCCAGTTGTAAGATTTACCGTGATGGCAAAACTCCGCTCTGGTCTCTGAGAGTTGTAGAAAGTGCTTATAAAGAAGATTACTGGAGAGGCTGTTGGTGTAGATTGGTAGTATTGGTCAACAAGAAGCTAGAAGTAGCTCACCACTATTATATTATTATTATTATTATTAGTCAGGGGCTGTGTCTGATTTTTTGTATTGGGATTTTAATGTCGTTCTTATTCTGTAAAGCACTTTGAATTGCTTTGTGTACAAATTGTGCTATACAAAACTTGCCTTGCCTTGCCTTACATTTTACATACATCACACTAGTTCATCTGAAACAGTTTCCAGTTGTCCAAAGTTACTCCTCTCTTTCCTAACACATTCCTAGCACCCTAATTGCACATTGTGATGAGTTTATAAGCATGTTTCACAGATTTCAGAAGCACCACCATTGCTGACAACAACTAGCATGCTAACAGTGCACCAGCGTTACATCTTAGTTTGCGGCCATTCTAAAGTGTGACCTATGACCTGTGATGTTCAGTGCTTTGTTTTGGTCCAAACTTTGATCTTGTCTAATAAACAGGTGGCTCCATTTTTGTCTATACTGGATGCTTACCCTTAAATTATATGATTAACCTTGATAGAATCCTTTGGACTCAATTACAGCGCCTCTGGCTTTCTTCCAACCTGCACTTACATAAAACATATGGTTGTGGGTCAGACAATATGGCCAAAGACTGCTTAAGGCTTTGCAGTTGCATTTTCTGTAGAAGTGGAGGCTTTATTTACACAGTACTAAAACTGTATTCTAGCTCTATCACTCAAAGGAAGTATTCACTCGTCCGCACTCAGTCTCTCCCTCAGACCAGCAGATGCAGCCACGGGAGATAAAGCATGCGTGACGTATTGCTCAAGGACACAACGCTTGCATGCATTGCTAGCACTGATCGAACCACGAACCCGGGTCGTTGGCAAGCTGTCTGTACCCACTGAGCTACTGCTATCAGTTATTGCAATTTCAAATGGCACGCTGCTGTGACAAGCAAAGTTTGTGGTTGCTAACAATATTTTTAACCATAGAATAACAGAATCAACCTTGGTTTATGGAAGCAGTGATTAATCAGAACAATTCATATAATTGCTGACTATTCTAATAATCGTAAATTGTCATTAAGGGGCGACAGTAGTTCAGTTGGTAGACCGTTTGTCCACTGATCTGATGGTTGCCAGTCTGAATCCCGCTCTCAACATAAACATCATTGGTTGAGCGGTCCGATCCACTGACCCATGGTGTGATTCCAGTTCCCACAGATGACTCCTGTAGTCCAATGAGGTTCATCTGGTCTTCCATTAATTTATTTCAATAGATTATTTTTTTCAGACCAAGGTTTAGTTTGTTTCCATACCTGACAGTTTCGACTTCTCACTGGCGCTCTTCCTCAGAGTGGTCACGTGATGTTGCTGTGATGTGTCCGGTCAGCTGATTTAAACAGGTTTTGGCGCTGTCTTCCTAAGTGGAGGCCACTCTGAGGAAGACCGCTAGTGAGCAGTCGAAAACAAAACAAACTTCGGTCTGAAAAAAGAATCTATTAAAATATATTTGACAGTTCCGATGGCAAACAGGTCATAGGAAGCACCTTGAGATAAAATCCTACTTCAAAGCTACACGGTTTTCAACAGTCAATCAATTCCTCTACACTACTTTTAAACAAATTTGTAGTGAAATATGACAAAACCTCATTTCTGAATATTACCGTGTTGTATGTAACCTATTGCCTCATGCCTTGAAGTCTCCCAATCCCCGAGATTTGAGCTGAAATTTGACGGCTGGTGCAACCTCGTGTTTATGTGTTGCAGAGGCTAAATTCCCTGAGACTCCATCTTCTTCAATGTTTCATGAATTTTCTAATGGACCACTTTTTGTTTTGTCCTGTTTTTTCTCCTTGAGAAAGTCCTTGCCAGACACCATATTTACCATGCAGAACAAACAAGAGCCATTAGACTTGACTAGCCATTAGGCTGGGATATTTTTAAACAACACATATTATAGGGTTGACTTTTTTAGCTTTTAACCACGTTATGTAGATGTCCCCTCATCATATCCATACCTGGAGTTGTATTGTGTTACACTCACGCTCGTTTCATTAATCCATTAAACCAAAATTGTCTTCTCTGAATACACAAAAATGCGGCGTTTGCATTATGCCTGGGTTGTTGTGTCACAGGTAAAATCCATACTTCTTTGCAGTTTTTAAGATAATAAGCCATCACTCATTCTGCTCTATAAGCATAGAATTTGCATGGAGACTAAGGATTTAATTAGTTTATTTTCCCATTGTTCATTCCCGTTGCTGACAGCAGAGACAGCTCCATTGCCTAATGCCTCACTGGAAACAGAAGTGTAGTTTATAAAGTGTGTTTTCCAAATATAGACATTATTTTATGTTCAGCAATATGAAATTCTTATCCCAAGGTGACGAAAAGCATGTTTAGGGAATTAAAGCCATAACAATGTTACCTGGGATCCAGAATACGCACTTCTTCAATAATTTTACCAAGATGTGAGTCTGGTCACCGGTGAATCTTCCACTTTTCAGATGGGTGTGATTGACAGGTGGATTAGTTAGAAACAAGCATGGTCCTTCCGTATCAAAACAAATACGAAAAAAATCACAAAAAAAATCACATTGGACTGAAAAACATTGCGGATTTCTGCAGAATCAATGAGTGAAGCACTAAACTCTGTTAATCTCAAGTGAGAGAAATGTGATTTTATTTGTAAATCATAGGTGACCAATTAACCAACCTCCTTTGTTTCACGTGTGTCACTGAGAAAAACAAATCTGACTGCACGATTACGTTTGGTCGGACTCAGGGCGCGATGTGGGCTTGGGGACCAGACTGATACCCCTGCATAAAAAAATACAGGTATCATTCTGGAAACAACGCATGATTTGTGTTCTTTATAGAGCTTTACAGTGTCACTCAGAAAGCTGTTTTTCCGTAATAGATTCATTTCAACAGAGCAACAGCTGCAAATGTGAGCGTGCCGCAGTGACATGAGAGACCTTGTTAAGACCACTACTAACCAAATATTGACTGTGGGATCTCATACATATGCATCCAGGGAGTAAAGGTACGCTTCAAGTGCTAATGTATGCAATCACGAGGGTTTATCTTGTAACAATGGCTGGCAACACTTCACACTAGATTAGTTACAATAATTGGAATTTCTTCATTTGAGTGACTCTTCAGTATGTTGTATTTACCTACTGAATCAAATAGAATAAAAACAGAAAAAGGAAATCTTTGTAACAAGAAAAAATAAACTGGAGGGATAATTTTGCTTTAAGGTGCACTATGTAACTTTGTCTCCATGGTGATGGTATTGCTTTGCATGGAATGTTTCACTATATGGCATTGAACTTAATCCATATAGCTTTTATTCAAGTTTGAGTGTTTTTATTGTTACTAAAAACCTTAAAGAACATGCATTCTTACGGTGAGCAGGCTTGCCTCTCCACAAATCTGACCTGCATCTTGGCGTGGCTCCACATGCTTCTCCCCCTGGATATAGAAGTTCAAAGGCATAATTTTTAACATTATAGGAACGCAATAAGATCTCCATGGAGACAAGTAGGTGACAGATTTATGTCTTAAAAAGTTACTTGATGTATCTTTAAAGTGACAGACAACCATAATGATACTATGGAAGATTAAAGATTAAAGTTAAATAACATTTCAATAGAAACATGCAGGATGAGGGCCAAGTATAGGCCAAATAAGAGTCAGGTTTGTGGAGACGCAAGCCTGCTCACAATAAGGATGGATGTTTTTGGGGGGTTTTTTTGGTTTTTTTTTTTATTATTATTTTTCAGAGCAATAACCATCCATAATGAAGAAACCATGCTTTTATGTTAGTCTATTTTTGGGGGGCAAAAATGTACATACGGGTTTTTTAAGTAAATCCTGCAATACCACCTAAAGGCATCACGAGGTAGAACAGAGCATTTTTCATCTCTGGAAAGGGACAAGCAAAATATCCATGTTATGTGTTATGTGTGATAAGTAAACGTTGTAAGCGTTGTAACATTTACTATAATAGACAACCTTATATATAAAATAAACCCTAGGACTACACCATATCTTGTTTTGCATTCAAGCCTTGTTTAACCTAAGCAAATCAAAGCGATATTCTCTCCGCACAAGGTCAACCCCTAACTCCATCCACGCTCGTGTTTATTCGTCCTTACCTCAATTTCCCGCTTTACATTGTCGCCTTAAATCCTAGCATCAGCGCAGCCACACATTCCTCTGAATACATGGTTAAATCCGCCCGAACAATAGTCTGACGTCGCAGTTGGGAATACAGCTTTGGGGCTTGTACTGGCGCAGGGAAGCAGGAACGCTGGATGCCTAATTATTCCGGGGCTTGCTAAATTACTGTCTCTGTCGGCTATTACGTACCCTGCAATTTTTATTTTATTTATTTATTTTTTGTTGCTCTTGTTTTGGTGTCGCCCTGCGTTCTGCGCGTCTATATTTCCACGTTCATCTTTTCAGGACCGCCCCGACGCTTGCAATCTGTTCCGAGGTGATAAACTGTGTGAGGGTTGAGCTTAAGCAAAGGCGAAAAGCGGGTTGCGCAGAGTGTGTTGTTGCCCGGGCCGACCACTAGGGGACAGCGAGTACAAAAGCCCCAGCTGTAGGCGACAGATATTGACTGAGAAGCGTATTGTCTTTGGAGATATAGAGGTGGTTCTATGAAAGAGCAGGTGGTCGGAATTCGGAGGTGGCGCCGTGCCCTCAGCGTCTGGTCTCCGGTGTGCCCGATTGCTAGCGGTAATCTGCAAAATGCTGGCACGGTTAAAGCAGGATGTACCCAGGGCAGAGAGAAGCTATTTTCAGTGTTAGAAAGACATTTTTGTACAGAATGAAGGTGGATTAGAATGCAGCTCTATCAAGTAATGTTGAAGTGATGGTAAATGTGGGTTAATTAAAGAAGCAATATGCAACTTTTCTGGTAGAGGGTTCACCAACTGTTATTTTGTTTGTTTTTATTGTTTTTTCCAAGGCACTCAAAGCACCCATTCACACACACATTCACACACCAGTGTACGCAGATACTGGGGGCGAGGTGGGTCTTGCCTAAGGGCACAACGACATCTGTGTGAGCTGGAATCGCACCGCCAACCTGTGGGTCAGTGGATCCGACCGCTCTGCCAATGATGTGATGATATGAATGATGTTTCGGGATTCGAACCGCCAATCAAGTCAGTGGACAAACACTCAGTTATTTAAAAGATAAGATGAGAGCAGCTTTGTTTGTTCGACAATGGGGAAATTCCAATGTTGCAACACATAGTACAAGAACAGAGAGAGAATTTGGAAAAAAAAACAAGAATATTTTTTTTCCATGCATATGTTATTGCTTAAAGCCACAGTATTGCAGTCTATCAACAACAAGTGGTTCATTTTGGTTGTATTTATTGCGCTGAAAAACCTAGAAAAACATGCGTCCTGACTGTGAGCGGGCTTGCATCTCCACAAACCCGACTCTTATTTCCCTGGAGGAGAGCCTCGTCCTGATTGTTTCATGGAAATGTCGTTCCTTTCGTTATAATATTCCACAGTATGGCATACAATGTATATATCTCTATGGGGAATGTTCAAAAGTACGGTTTTTACTTTTTATTTCCATGGAATCAAGCAGGTGACATGCCACCTCCAGAAAGTTACATGCTGCACCTTTAACATGGAATTTCTACTGCAGTATTCCATTTATCTATTTTGCATTTACTGAATTAACTTTTTTTTTTTATTGATCAAAAACACATTGAACAACACCATGCATTATTACTGTAAGTGGGATCACCTCTCCCCAGATCTGACTAACTTGGCCAGTTTAAAGCCATTTAATGTTCCACTATATGGCATTAAACTTATCAATTCTGTATTCAAGTTCAAGGCGTTTGTATTGCCAAAACATACCTTAAACACGCAGTTTTATTGTGGTCTTATTGTGGTCACTTTTCCACAAATCTTGCCTGGCAAAATGAGTTTTTGGTTAGATTTCAGTATTTCATATTCGATATGTGCAAAAATGTTGAGGAGTGGTAGATGAGCCATCCGTTTTCCTGTGATCAAAGGTTAGCGTGCAGCTGGACTCGTTTCACAGTTTTGGTCTCGGCATTTCAAAACGTTCTGAAATAATTTTAAAAAGACATGTTCCAATTCCAAAATAAATAAATAAATACATAAAAACATCTACTAAACATATTCTTCAGTATTAAATCTATTCTGCACTCACCTTGGTTTGACAAAAACAACTCCAAACGATATTTTGACTCTAATGGCACTGCCGGAAGCCCCGCCCCCTCGTTCTGTGCCGAGAATAACAAGCTGCCCGTGTCACCGGTCACTGTGGAAATCCACAATGGCCGCCCTGTGCATACTGATTGGACTAAGTGTTGACACTGGGCTGCACCACGCTGGCTTTATAATGAGACACATGATTAACTCATCAGGCCCTGCTCCTGTTCGGCCTATGAAGGAGGTCATAAGTCTACAGCATTTACACAGATCACATAGATGGTCCGGAGCAAAGACGACGCTCACCGTGAATATGCTGCGTAGTGAAAATAACTGAAATATGCTTTTAGTCAATGGTAATTTTGGTCAGTTTGTGAAGGAACGTGATGTACAGTTTGTAATCTTTTTAACCAAAAAATTGACTAAAATAAAAGCAAGTTTTGTTTCCATGTAAATGCCGTTCCTTTGGCTATAACAATATAATAATGTTCATCGAGAAAGTTCCAAAGTATAGTTTTAACTTTCTATTTCCACGTTACATATGGGACATGTAAAGGCATTGTTTTGAAAATGTGGAAAAAAAAAAAAAAACAGGACGAGTTTATTTTGAGATGGTAAATAGTCCAAGTTTTTAGTTTTTATATTGCACTTTTCCACCTTAAAGGCACTCAAAGCGCTTTACATCAAGGAACCACTCACCCATTCACACACACATTCATACACCAGTGTACGCAGACACTGGGGGCGAGGTGGGTTAAGTGTCTTGCCCAAGGACACAAAGACACCATTCATCTCTGTGAGCTGGAATCGCACCGCCAACCTGTGGGCCAGTGGATCTGACCGCCGATGATGTTTATGTCAAGAGCGGGATTCGAACCGCCAACCTTCAGATCAGTGGACAGACACTCAGCTATTTAAAAGATAAGGTAAGATGAGAGCGGCTTCATTTGTTCGACAATGGGAAAATTACAGTTTTCCAACACGTAGTACAAGAGCAGAAGAATGTGAAAAAAAAACAAAACAAAACAAAAAAAAACTAGAATATTAGAATACTCAGGAATATGGCTAAGATACAAAAAAGTTGTAAAAAATAAAGTAAATACTGGGATACAAAACTAATATGTACATGCAGTGGCTATGACTATGGCTATATACAGTACAACATATGGGCAAGAATAAATAGCACGTTTCACAACTTTCAGATGCCATGCAGATGGGAGTTTTGACGTCGCGGTGTTGCAAACTAGCATGCTAACAGCGCGCCGGCATTCATTTGGACCCTAATGCAGTGCAGCATATGGACAAGAATAAATAGCAACAGTTATAAACAGTTGGCAGTGGTCCAAAGTTATTTTTCATTTTCCTAACACAGCATTTTAATTATTCACTGCAATCAGTTTATTTTCACAACTTTCAGAGGCCAGAGCGGAGTATTGCTAACAACAACTAGCATGCTAACGGCGCACCAGCATTCCTTCCTGGTTCGCAGATGATAAAAGGCTTTATAATTAGACGCAGACTCATTTGGACTCTATTACAGTCTATACAGCACATAGACAAGAATAAACACCAACAGTTGGCAGTGGTCCAAAGTTATTCCTCACACAGTATATAAATTATTCACCACAATCAGTTTATAAACACTTTTCACAACTTTCAGACGCTAAGAGTGGTTTAGTTAATGCTTTTACTTTATAACCTGCAACAATCAGCCTATAGAGTCTTTAAGGTTAAGGTCAACTTGTTTTCCTTTCTGTCCAGTTACATAGATGATTATTACTGTATAAATGTTCTTTTTTTAAAAACTCATTTACAGTTCTCAAAACCCCATACTCTTGTTAAAATCATAGTTTCTTGCGCCCCATAAATTTTAAGAAAAACAATAGTGCAATCAGCGCTCATTTCAGACTATTGTTGGTTAATTACATATAGGGCCACATCTCCCAGCTACACTTGACAAAACAAATTGGGCTACGAATCAGCACTTTCAAAGCACTCTTGGGCGCACTGTACGAGTCACATTTAAAGATCCACTTGTATAAATATTTTTTGCACTGCATTTAATAAGCTACAGACTGAAGTCTAGTACTCGGAGAATGGAGGCCTATTTTTAAAGGTGCACGTTCCAAGAGACTTTCTGATCCAGTTATGAAGATATATAGATTTTGGTCTCATGTATTTATAAACTGTAGCTTGAACATATTTTGCTTACTTGGTTGGTTGGAGGTTGCTATTTATCATAATAAATTACTACTATTTTTACTATGTTAAAAATGGTGTTGACTGCTAACGCATAACATATTTAGATCACCTTTTATGTTACATTTTATCGTTTAGAAAATGCTATATTTGCTTAAAAACAACATATTAAGATGTTTAATAAGTTTCAGCTTCATTTTTGACACTGATTGTAACGTGATACTGCACATCACTTCAGGTTTGTGAGGTCATAATCATTTGCATGGATGACGTAGACTTAGTCTTGTACAGGCTCGTACTGCTAACCATAAGAAGGGTTCGAATAGGGCCCTGGAGAGATTGCAAAATTACTGAAACATGCATGGACGACATCTGAAACTTCTTGGCATGTTTTTTGATGAGGGAACCACATTATAACATGGTAGAAAGCTCCAAAAAGTTGATTCTGTATAATACCCCTGTTTAAATGATTTTCAGTGGTCCAAACTTACTACGGTAATACTAACAACAACTAGCAAGATAACAGTGCATCTCCTGATTCTTGGAGGATAAAATGCTTTATAATTCAATGCAGACATCACGCAGCAAACATATTTTCACCTCAAGAGCTGCTTATATGTACTAAGACATTTTGCTCAAATACATGGAAACAAATCAGGTGCAGCGTCTTTAAGCCTATGTTTTGCAAGAAAGAAAAAACTAAAAATGTCCAGTGTTCAATGTGTTACTAATATTTAGCTCCTGACCTCAGCGTGTGGGAGGAGTTGTTTTTGTTTATTCAAATATTGCTCATTATGCAAAAGAAGTTGGAGCAAGCTGTTTCTAAAATACAGTGTTTTTAGTTTGATTCATTATTTTAATTGGAATGGTTATTTGTAAAAGGTTTGTCCTCGGGTTATTTCTTTTGTTTTTTTAAGCAAAAAAAAAAAAAAAAAAAATGTACCGGAACAGGTCACTGGAATAGGAAGTGAGGGTAAAGCAATGATTACCTGAAGTGTTAATGTAAATCCAAGTTTTGTTGCATTTGTTTCTTTTTTTCATTTAAGCTGAGTAATGTTATAATTTACACCCCTAGTAAATTTGAGAAAATAAATTCTTATGTTTTCGATACATATCAAAATGTCTCAAAACCTTTTTTTATTTATTTATTTGTATTTGTTTTATTTTATTTATTTTTTTATTTAACAAAACCCATGTATTTTTACAATAGTATTTAGTCTTTGTTTCAATAGAAGTACTTTTGTTTTGTTTGTTTGTTTGTTGTTTTTATTTATTTATTTCCTCCTATTTGAGGCTGAACTATTACCAGTCTAAGCATCTTCCTCTTGAGTACTACAACAGGTGGGATTTGGGCTGTCGCTTTGAGGAAACCCGAGGTCGACACTGAAGGCCGGCGCGCAGTATGAGCCGCAGATGTGAGCTCTGTGTCTGCCATGTGTCTGTGATTCTGTGGTAATCTCTGGTCCCCGCTCGGTCTGCCTGGGATGGAGGCTTTAGATACTTTTCTACTGGCCTTGAGTGTTGGACTAGTGATTCCTCAAAGTAAGCTCCCAAATTCATCATCATCTTTATTTTTTTTCCAGACATTTCTGCCTTAAGTCAAGGAAGCAAATCAAAGTACACAAAAGTCTGAAAAAGGAATAGGCAGAAGCCTGAGCTTATGACGCCTACCCAAGTTCCAAGTCACAGTACTCAAGAGGAAGTTATAGTGACACTATTACTATGGTATTTTCTCAAAATATATTCAATTGAATTTTATTTATATAGCACATTTAAAAACTATTTCAGCTGACCAAAGTGCGTCATGTAAAAGTCAACAAGAAACATATACAGATAAAACGATACATAGGAAAAGTACAATAAAACACCAACACATCCTGTCTAGCAAGTATTAAATGCCAGGGAGAAGAGGTGGGTTCAGTCTAGTCTTAAACTGCATTAAAGAGTGAGAGGATCTGACAGGCAGAGGGAGGCTGTTCCATAGTCTGGGCGCTGCCAAGAAAAGGCTCTGTCACCTCTGGTCTTGAGCCTGGCTTTGGGCACAGGCAGCAGGAGCTGGTCAGCTGACCTCAGGGCTCTGGGTGGAGTATAGGGCTGCAGTGACTCCCTCAAATAAAGAGGACCCATGAGTGCAGACATTTATACACAATGAATACAATTTTGAATTGCACCCAGTATGAAATAGGGAGCCAGTGCAGGGTGCACAGCACAAGCGTGATTTGCTCTCATTCTTAGTTTAGAGCTGCAGCATTTTGGACATTTTGTAAGTGCTGCAGGGAGCACTGGTCCAGTCCCACATACAAAGAATTACAATAATCCAGAAGCGATATTACAAATGCGTGGATTGCATTTTAAAATCCACCTGTGGAAGGTAAGACTTTATTTTAGCAAGGAGCCTCAACTGAAAGGAGCTGGACTTTATCACAGAGCTAATGTGCTTGTCCAGAGAGTCCACAATCACCCCAAGATTACTCACAGCAGGACCACAATAACAGGACAGAGGACCAATCACTCTGTCATGTCCAAGCAGTGGGTTAGTTTGGGCAAACACCACAATCTAAGTTTATTTTGATTTAAGTTCAGGAAGTTTGTGCTCAGCCAAGTCTGCACATCCCTGAGACAGTCCTGCAGGGCTCTGACTGTGGTCTGGCTGTGGTCTGGCTGTCACTGGTGAAAAAAGAAATAAATAAAAATACAATCTAAAAATATACAATAATAATAGTCATAATAATAATAATAATAATAATAATAATAATAATAATAATAATAATAGCGGACCATTGTTATTGGCTTCATCTTTTATACTGACTGGTTACGTTTAACAACATAAGCTCTACTAAAGTTATACAGTTAATTTTTTTTGTTTTTGTTTTTTTTTCAAAGCATTATTTTTTCACATTTACCAGGGATGTGAGTATTTCTTGAACACACTGTATACACGAGTCATTACTCAGCAACAGCATTTTAGCTTTTTTTTCTCCCTGATTTATTGAATGTCCAAAACAACAAAAAACATCTCTAAGAATATTACAGTGGGTCATTAATGCAGTGCTACTATTTGTATGTCTCTTTACTATGCGTTTTATGCTTTGTTCAGTGTCTTGATATATGGTCACTGCTTTAACCCTACTTCGTATTTCAAGATGCGAAAGTACAAATTAACATAAAAGTACATAAATAAAAATCCTGAGGACAAACCTTTTACAAATAACAATTCCAAGAGATGTCAGCTCTGTGCCTGTGATGTGATCAGTTTGTCTAAACTCTGTAATCCCTGATAACTGCTCAGTCTGCGTGGGCTGGAACTTTAAAGGCTTTCAGGGCTGCTTATGATGTCTACTGACTCACCAGGCTGCCCCCTTCCTTTCCTGTGCCTGCACTGACAGCTGTTAAAGCCGTCCATTGGAACTGTGGATACTTGGTAAATGGTAAATGTGGTAAATAGTCACGCTTTTATATATAGGGCTTTTGCACCTTCAAGGCACTCAAAGCTTTTTACGTCAAGGAACCGCGCTTACATTCATACGTCAGTGTACGCAGACACTGGGGGCAAGGCGGGTCAAGTGTCTTACCCAAGGACACAGCGACAGCGTTCATCTATGCGAGCTGGAATCGCACCTCCAAACTGTGGGTCGGTGGATCTGACCGCTCTACCAATGATGATTATGTTGAGAGCGGGATTCGAGGCACCAACCTTCAGATCAGTGAACAAACACTCTACTCTACTCTACGCATGCAGAGATTGTTTTACTTATAGCCTTACGTGTTTCTTTTTATCTGCAAACTTGTATTGCATTCATTTCACGCACGTTAAGGTCAAGATTAGCCTTTATCGTCCTCTTAGGGAAATTTGTCCTCCGCGTTTGACCCATCTTTCATGCCTCTAGGGTAACCTGTCAGCAGCAGATCTTGAGCTAGTCTTTGTCAGGACTATCTTATGTATGTGTGTTATGAATATGTAGTGGGTTGATGGGGGAAACCAGAGGAAACCCACCCAGACACAGGAAGAAAGCCTGTAGAGCAAGCGCGTTTGAAAATTCATTTTATGTTGAGGAATGAGCAACCAGCAGTCTCCCCATCCATCCTCCTCAAACCGTAACCCAGATTCTACCAGTTTCAAGTAACTTTTTAGCTTTGTGGTTTGTAAAGTGATAGTGGGCTTGTCTCAAACTTCCAAACTCCTCGCTATAATCCCTGGTTACTCCCAGTTTGCTTGAGTTGGAGATTTAAAAGGCTTTCGAGGTTGTGTACTGGTGTCGACTAACTCACCAGGCTTCCAATATTCCCAAAGCGTAAATCTGTTTAGTTGGCTACTTAAGCGTTTTCCCTCTTGTTTCACATCTCCACTTTAGCCGCCACATTTGGGAATTTTTGTGGTCATCTGAGTGCAATTTGCGAGTGTTTTTTGGGTTCCTTCCGAAGTCTTTAGAGTCGTGTAGTGTTCCCGTTCCCTAAGCGTGTGCGGTGGCTTCATTTGCATGGCCTAGTTTCTCGAGAGGGGAGTTAGCTAATACCCCACAAGTGCCGGAGCGGAGACTGGAGAAGAGAACACCTCCCTGGCTGTGATGGTGAGAGAGGAGAGGAGGAAGAGAGAGACACTTGGAGGTGTTTTGTGTATGGGGATACACTGGTATTAATGGTCAGAAAAGGTAGGTAGTGTTGTCACGATACTAAAATTTCAAACTCTTTTTTGATACTCAAAACCGATAATACAGATCTTTAGACTATAGAATGTGATTTTCAACATTAAATCGTAGTACTTTCTTTTATATTACTCTTATCTGTGTAATCCCTCAGTCGTCCAGTAGGTTCCATAGTGGTCCATGGGCGTATGCTAGTCTATGTGTCTTTAGTTATACACCAACTACCTCCTAGTACTGCAAAATGAATTATAAATAAAAGTGACTTTTTTAGTATTGATACCTGAGTATGAGTATCTAGTTTTGATACTAGTTTTAGTGTAGATATTTTGGCAACCCTACTGGCAGGTGAGATGGATGAAGGTGAGTGCATACAAGCAAAGAATGCTACGGCATAATTAAAAAAAAAAAAGAAATAAATATATATTTAATATCTATTAAAAAATGTGGAGAGATGTGGAGAGCTGATGGAGCTCAGCAGTCCTGCCCACTTCAAAGTCCACTCTGGTTCCTTAAGTAAATGTGCCATTCCTTTTTCCCGTAGACTTAAAAAATATCACACATTTAAAACACAAGATCTGTCAAAATGGTTTAATATTTTAGCGGTTTATAAAGTTTCAGAAACAGATTTTAAATAAAATTATAGATCTTGTGGTCAGTTACCAGCTGATTAACCCCTGAGTGAACTTTCAACCATTTAATATAAAAAAATAAAATAAAAATATATATAAAAATGGGAATTTTTGGTCACTGTTGCGCTGCATATCCAACCTTTATTTTTTCCCCCAAAAGTATCTAGTAAAAGCAGCTATTTGTGCGAGAACACATGATAATGCTTAAAGGCTATTTTAAATAGCAGGTTGTTGGATGAGAACAATAAAGACGCAATTGCCAATGGCAGACAATTTTATCCAATCAGGGACGAGTATTGCTGGATGAGTACCATGTGGAATCAACTGGATGTGACTCTGGCCAATAGTTGTTTGTCTGTCATGGTTCAACTTCAGAGAGAGTGAGAGAAGGGGCTAAGTGGCCTGGGCTAACAGTTACTTCTGAATGTTCTTCACTCAACTTGCTGCATTAAACTAGCCTAACTCATGCCAAGGGACGTTTACTATAAAAAAACATCTACTTTTCTCAGCTTTCAGAGGCCAGAGCGGAGTTTTGGATCACATTTTTGTCGTCGTACTAACACTTTACTGCAAACTGTTACTGGAAGAAGTCAATAGACATTTAATACAAGTACTCAAAAGGAACATCTACTCCAGGGCAGCTGTGGCTACAGTAGCAGAATGTGGAGTGGATGGATAATGCACTGTAAAGGAGCTATTAAAAAACACAAAAAAACACACACAGAACCTATATTCCTTGCAATCGAGTGTCCTAATCAAATTGTGCTAGCATAACTGTATGTTACATGTACTGTGACACCAGATTTACCTATAGCCAGTCATCTTGTTTAGCACTTTCAATGACTCATTCAGAGCACTTCTCTTCCTTGCTGAGTCATGCAGTTTCTTTCTTACAATAATAACAATGGCGGACCTTGTGCTTTCGTAAACACTGGTCTTATCGCTTCACTTTTATAATAGGCGTTTGACAACAAAAAGGAAGCTGAATAGAGTTTTATCCAAAATCTCCTTGAGGAAAAGTACAAACCCATGCATCTTATTAAAATTTCAGATTTTCCAGTTGACTATAAAAACAGGAGAGTGAGTCATAACAAACTGAGGTGAATGTCAGATGACGTGAATGTAGTGGGCATTTTTGGGTAATTAAAACATTTATATAGCAATAAAGGTAACACCTATATTCAACAACCTGTCAGGAGCGACGGATGACTGTATCTTACGTTCCATGAATCCTTCTCCAAATCTTGAGCCTGGAATTTGCGGGATTACCAAAAGTGCAGGATTAGGGGATTCTTTATGCAAAATGGAATGAGCGATTCCATCTAACCTTATTCCAAATTATTACTGTGCACATTCTATTGTCTGCAATTACTTGAAAAAAATAATCTGTGTAATCCCTCAGTTGTCCAGGTATAATCCATAACAAAAGAAAAATTCAACTCTGACAACTGGACAAACTTCTTAGGATGATTTCGCCGCTCATCCAAGTGGCTTCTGAAACCAATAATGTAACAAACGTTCACCCACCAACTGAAGGCTTGTCATGTCAGTCCTCATCCAAGCACACGCTGCTTTTTGTATCCTTGAGCAAGACACTCCTCTTTAAATCTCATCCAATTCAGTTTTGTGAAGCAGTAGCCTTTATGATATTTACAGATATTCCTATTCATTTATAGCACTGAGGAAATGTTGCACGTTGACAGCAGTAGCTCAGTTAGTAGAACATTTGTCCACTGATCCAAAGGTTGGCGGTTTGAATCCCGCTTTCGGCATGAACATCATTAGTAGAGTGGTCAGATCCACTGACCCACAGGTTGGCAGCGCGATTCCAGCTCCCACAGATGAGTGCTGTCGAGTCCACTGTGACCCACAGTTGGCAGCGCGATTCCAGCTCCCACAGATGAGTGCTGTCGAGTCCACTGGTGTATGAATGTGTGTGTGAACGGGTGAGTGGTTCCTAGATGTAAAGCGCTTTGAGTGACTTGCAGGTGGAAAAGCGCTATATAAAATGTGACCATGACCATTTACCATGTTTAGCTTTATATAAAATCTCACACGCTGAGTAAATACAAAAAATGTGTTTTCAAAATCTGAAAAGTCAGTGAAGAAAATTCCCAAACTAGCCATGTGCTTTGGCAGTTTGGTGCAACACTCAACAAGTAATAAGCTGCCATTTATTCCATCTGTAGACCGCTGTAGTTTTCCCACTTGAACGTTCCCAGATGAGGACACTGAACACGGAAAAGTTAGAACATAAAATGAAATGCTTTACCCTTCACTTGGCTTCAAACTTCACTTTTTTATGTTGCAAAGATCTTGCATAGCTAATCTTCCATTTTTATGTATTTTAACAATTTCTGGGACACCCAAAACCCAGGAGGAAGCTGTGTGCACATTTAAAAAATATATTCCGACTTGAGTTGGAATTTTTTTGAGAGAGGAAGAGTAGGAGGAGAAATAGACATTGCAGCAAATAAAACATGGAAAAAGTGGACGTGCTCAGAATAGTTATAGAATGGGGGAGCAGGGTTCATATATAATAGCTGACTGGTAAAGAATGAGAATTGGCTGTTTTTCATTTCACCTGTCGCGGAAAAAGAGGAAGCACCTGTCACTGCCGGGCCAATGTCACCAAAACAGGAGACGTTTCCATGACAACCGCGGTCTTTCTCGCTCCCTCTATCTCTATCTCCTCGGCTAAGGAGATGGTCTTAAATGCGAAAAAGAAACCAGGAGCAAATTATGAATGAGGCGCTTTCTGTATGACAAGTCTGTTGGATTGGGTGGCACTTCCTGCTTGAGTCTCTTCTTGAATATATTGGTAACTATAGTTTAGCCCTCTACCAGCACGTTCTGAAAAGCATTTTTTACATTAATATAGGGCTGTCAGCGTTAAAGTGCTAGCGCATGCGATTAATCAAAACAAACTGACCATCATTACGGATCTGTTTTGACCAATCACGCGCGTAAATTGGGCTGGGAGACTTACCTGACAGGAGGAACGTTGTGCTCGGGAGCTGTGCTGATAACATGCAGCTACAATTGCACATAAAATCCATCAGTCTTCCTCACGTGGACAAGCGCAGGCCGGTCGGTGGCTGTTTACGAGCGCGGGGTGCACGGAAACACGGTATGGCCGGACCAAACACGCCGCGGAGATCTCAAGTTGAACACGTGCGCTCCGTGAGGAACATAAAGGTCACGTGTGAGCGCTAACATGAGTAAAATGGGCCAAATATTTCAATATAACTGCTATAGAACACTGGAAGACACCAGGCCAACTCTCACAGCTTGTATCTGTCACAGTAAGAGCCAGTTACAGCCGCAAGCAGCAATGGCGGGCCTTTAACCCCACTAAACTTGTTGTCTGGTCATGATAACGTGTTGAAGTTCGATATATTGCTGAAGTAAATATAGACGATAAACGATAATATTGAAAGTTATTATTGCCACTGACACAATAATCCAAGAGCAGATTTAAACCACAAAAACTATTCTAAATCTACAATATTGTTAAAAAATCATGAGCTGCAATAAATAAACAGCGGAAAGAAACATTTTAGTACTTAGTTTGAATTTGTAATGAGTCATAGAAATTATTAATTCAACCCTCTATGGCTCAAATCTTATCATATAGCCAAAACATTTTCTCAGTAGTGCAAACAAAAAAAAAATCATGTTCCAACTTTCATATATAGAGTGATAAGTCGATATAGTAATTATCGTGCTGGGCCTACATGCACATTAACCTGGAATATGTGATCACACAACTTCATTATGAAATGCAATGCTTAGACTTTGGCCAGATGGGCTTTAAAATAGTTACTTTACAAAAAACATATCTAACCATGTCTAAATCCAGTTGGTTTAAACCTAAAAGTTTCTAATGTCTTCATTCAAATATAGTATTGGAATGTTTTGAAGCTGAAACACTCCTGTCCTGTGTGGTCCACTGCTTCTTTCTGTTCACTATGAGCCTAATAGAAGCTGCTAGAGTCCTGACTTAGTCTCACTTTAGTCTAAGGTCTGGTAAAGGTCAGTCCTCCTATTTAGTCCTCGTTTAGTCCTGGTTCAGTTCTGGCGCAGTCCTAATTCAAACCAGCTCATCGGTTACTAAACATGTGGGATTTTAATATCGCTGTAGTTTTTAAAGTAAACATGATTGACACGAGCAGTAAACTCCACGCACTGACGCTGGTAGATCGCTAATTCTACTCGCGCATATTGAATCATGATTATTAATTATGACTATTCAAAAAAGAGGACACGTGCAGTCCTCATTCACTGTACAGACTGTAAATTACCTGTAAAGTTGGATGGACATTTTATCATAATAATAATAATAATAATAGGGAAGAAAGTGCGTTCATCCACCGTCGTCCCTGTGGTATTAAGTGCATCGTACATTTTGTGTGAAGTAAGAAAATTGCACTTTAAGAAGACAAAGCAGTTAATACAGCTCGAAATAAATGAAACATTAAGTTATATAATAATAAAAAAAAAAAAAGATTTGCACTTTTTTAACTGTCAGCATTATTTAGCCTTAGATAAGCTTGTGTTTTGTTTTAGAATATCTTTTTTTGGAGATCTTCGCAGGGCAAATTAAATTACATAGCTTTTAAGTGAGACAGATAAGGTTGCAACCATTTTCCAAAACAACTTACTTGCATTTTCCGATCCATGGTGTTTCAGAATGAGGAAACATTTCGACCGTCGACATTGGTGATTAGCAATTTTAAACAATATGTCACACCTTCGGTCCTCAAAATTTAGCATACAGGAAGCGGAAATCCATGAATAGGTTGGGGTCACATGACATCACAGCATGAATCGTGATAGTTTAAAATGAAGCTGGAAGACAGGTCTGGTCTATGGTGTGATTTGCTGTTAAACTGTCAGATTGCTGTTTTGTTGACCTGGTTTATGGTTAATATCGCTGTAAATACTGGGACTAAATGAAACAAAAACTGGTATAAAATTCAAAGTCTTCTCTTGTCAGTATAAATCAGGGGCTGTGCCAGACATTTTTTGGTTGGAGGAACTAGGGGGGTGCCTTTTAACAATGGAGTGTACCCCCAACCTTCTGCCGTGTTTGCCTCACTGTTTAGATGTAGTTAGCTGCTGTAGTGATTTATAAAACCTAATATGTTTTTTGTTTTTTTTTGTAGTCTCATTTTGAACACTCTGCGGTTGCCATTTGAACGTTTTTTAATTGAGACTGGATGTGCAATAAAAATGGGGCAAAAATTTAGGGCGACAGGACCTCAGCTGGTAGAGCGTTTGTCCACTGATCCAAAGGTTGGCGTTTCGAATCCCGGTTTCAACATACGGTAAATTGAGCGGTCAGATTCACTGAACCACAGGTTGGCGGTGCGATTCCAGCTCCCACAGATGAATGTTGTTATCTATGTTATAATGTGTTTCCTCATCAAAAACCTACCTGGAGTTTTGTTTTGTTCACACATGTTTAACACATACATCCTGCATATTTAGGCTGAGTTCTTCCAGGAAGTGCTCCACTGTGTTTTTAAACTTCATTTGAACGATTTCAGCCCCAGAATTGCCCAACTCTAATGAACAAAAGGTAAAAGGTAGTTGTTAACTTTAAAACTACCGCTTCATGACATCATAAGGTGTAACAGCATTTTGAGTTTGGGAGATGTAGACAGACTAATAATAAAGAGTTACTCAAACATGTGTGAATGAAACAAAACACAACTCCAGATATGTTTTGAGGAGGTAACAACATTAGAAAATGGTTTAAAGCTCACAAGAATCCATTTTGTGTAATATAGGACCTTTATGTAATTGCTAAGCCTCCATCATTGTTATATGTTTATTATGAATTAAATATGTGTCCACGTTTGTTATGGCTCATTAAAGTGTAGCTATTATAAGGTGCTACCAATAGTTCAGATACAGATGAGGCTTCCAGGTACTTTTATTTTAGGTGCAATCAGAGTCGATGTGAAAAAGTCATTGAGAATCAGGGGCCACGTTTAGTTTTTTTTTTTCTTTTTTTTTTTTCCTCATCGTGGCGCAGTAGGAACGTGATGGGGCCAATCTAATTCCAGCTGAGAGAGACAGACCCCCGCAGGTTGCTGATTTTAAAGGCACTACGTTGGTCTTATGTTTCACCATCTCTCATTTCGGACGCGGCAGGGGGCACCTTTGGGTGGGAGAGGAGGGTGGAAGAGGAGGGAGCATCTTCAGACTCCACATTACACACATTAAGCAATAAGGCACTGCTCGCGGAGATACGGTTTTGTGATATCGCCGTATCTCAAGTATGTATTTGTTTTGGGAATTATGCAGGTTAATTTGAGTGACAGGTCATATATAAACCAGCACATACTCTACCAGTCAAAAGTCTGTCTATTTACACAATAGATTCTCACTGAAATCAAAGCTATGAATGGACACATATGGAATGCAGCAAAAGTCAGTAAAATAACTCAAAACATGTTCAAAATAGCCACCCTTTGCTTTGATCACTGCATTGCACTTTTGGCATTTCTTGACCCCAACAAGGCACAGCTGTGAAGTGAAAACTATTTCAGGAGACTTCATCAAGAAGCTCATTAAGAGAAAGTCGAGGGATTGCAACACTGTCCCCAAAGCAAAGGGCGACTACTTGAAGCATTTGAACATGTAATATATTTTTTTAAATTACTTTAGTTATTTCAAGTCAGAAAAATTCCTCCCTTGGGCGTAAACTGTGTGTGCACATTTTGGATGGCGCTGAGGGCAGTTGATGACATATGTAGAAGTATTCCATTTTAGAAGTCACTCCTACTACTTTACATTAGTAGTAGTTAGTAGTAGTAGTGGTAGTAGTAGTAGTAGTAGTAGTAGTAGTGATTGTATTAGTAGTAGTTATATTAATAGTAGTAGTAGTAGTGGTTGTATTAGTAGTAGTAGTAGTAGT
>JACM01071877.1:0-10320 GCA_000787095.1 Periophthalmodon schlosseri
AAAGAGGCTATATTTGTAAGGAAAGACAATATACGACTATACAGAAATGGGGGTCTAATGTACAACTTTTCACCCATTCAGAACTCCATCCACAGACCCAAAACAAAGAACACAATACGGGTAATAAGAGTGTGCTAATAGCTGTTAGATCACCCATTAGGGTTTTGAACAATAATGCTCATCAAACTAAAGTTCATACCTTAGGGTGAGGACTAATAAAAGATTCTCCTTACAACTAGGGTGTGTTAGTTTAAGTTTAAAGTTTCAGTGTAGTTAGTTCCTCTCTTCAGACAGATTTAAGTGACTTACAGAACCCTGTCCCTACAGTACCCTTTTTAGAGCTTTTAACCATGTTATACACTGCGTTCCAAATTATTATGCAAATTGTGTCCAAGTGTCATAAAGGTAAAATTTTTTTGTTTTTCAGTGAAAATTATGGATGGTATTGTGTCTCAGGGTCTTTGGGTCAGTGAAATCAATCTCAGACACTTGTGCCAATTAGTTTGCCAGGTAAGTCCAATTAAAGGAAAAACTACTTAAGAAGGACGTTCCACATTATTAAGCAGACCACCATTTTCAAGCAATATGGAAAAGAAAAAGGATCTCTCTAGTGCCAAAAAGCGTGAAATAGTTGAATACCTTGGACAAGGGATGAAAACCTTAGATATTTCACGAAAACTTAAGCATGATCACACACGGATTCGTGCAGATAAAGGCACAATGAGGAAGGTTTCTGTCAGACAAATACATCGGATTAAGAGAGCAGCTGCTAAAATGCCATTACAAAGCAGCAAACAGGTATTTGAAGCTGCTGGTGCCTCTGGAGTCCCGCAAAGATCAAGGTGTAGGATCCTTCAGAGGCTTGCAGTTATGCATAAACCTTCTATTCAGACAAGGCTGCGACGTCATCAAGGAGGTGGTGGAGTCATGTTTTGGGCCGGAATCATGAGGAGAGAGCTGGTTGGCCCCTTTAGGGTCCCTGAAGGTGTGAAAATGACCTCTGTGGAGTTTCTGACTGACCATGTTCTTCCATGGTACAAAAAGAAGAACCGTGCTTTCCGTAGCAAAATCATCTTCATGCATGACAATGCACCATCTCATCCTGCAGGGAATACCTCTGCATCTTTGACGGTTATGGGGATAAAAGAAGAAAAACTCATGGTGTGGCCCCCAATCTCCCCTGACCTCAACCCTATTGAGAACTTTTGGAGCATCCTCAAGCGAAAGATCTATGAGGGCGGGAGGCAGTTCACATCCAATCAGCACCTCTGGGAGGCTATTCTAACATCCTGCAAAGAAATTCAAGCAGAAACTCTCCACAAACTCACAAGTTCAATGGATGCAAGAATTGTGAAGCTCCTATCAAATAAGGGATCCTATGTTAAAATGTACCTTGACCTGTTAAGATGTTTTAATTGAAATAGCCTTTGATTTCAGTAATATGCTAATGCTTTTAATTGAAAAATACACAAATGACCATTTTCAGTTCTTTACAACAATAATATGGTTTGAAACTCTGTTGTGCATAATAATTTGGAACAGTGCATTTTTATTTTTGAAAGATACTGTTATCATTGGGAGGTTTGTTCAATAACATTCGAATTGTACTCTAAAGGTTGATGACTTGAAAATTATGATGACTGTCATTTATATTGACAATTTGGTAAAATCAGAGAAAAATTTCATTTGCATAATAATCTGGAACACAGTATAGTTGTTCCCCGTCACCATTTACTCACCCGAATTTGTATTTGGAGTGATTCATGCATATTTGAGCAATCTTTAATCTCTTATTTACAAGACGCCATATTGCCGATCAACCCTCGTTTTCACCACCACTGGCGTAAGCCCATTGCTCTGTACTTACTTTGTTCTCCAATTTTATTTTCTTAAATTGGTGATATACGTAGGATTCGCAAGTATCACATAGTCATTTTGGTACAAATAAAAAAATCTGCTACTTGCTAGCTTGATCTGTAGCTATACACAGGAGGTGTCGACAACTTCACGGTGCTTTGTTGTGATGACGTTTACAGTGATATGAGCTCCCACTGGGACCACCATTTTCTGACGCGGAAGTCAACGGCTTGTCTCTTTTAAGTAGATGAATATTATGATTTATAATGTTAAATTATAACCTAAAGATCCACAGATGTTATAGATGAGAACTATATAGCAGACATAAGCACAGTAGGTCTGCTTTAAAACTTCCTTTGCGATGGAACCTACCTGGATCACTGAGGGATGACACAGACATTTTTAACACACTGGTAAAACAAATATCAAATGCCCGGCCTCTCCCTTTGTGCGTGTGGATGGTGCTTCTCTCACCTGGGCGCGCTGGTCCCCAGGCTAAGCACAGGGGCATGGACAGGGGTGAAGGGCAGCTCCTGTAGAGGCTGTTCATCTGGGGCCAGGTCTACCTCCAGGTGAGCAATAGAGCTTGTCTGCAAAGAGAGGGGCAAAACGGATGAGCACAATGACAAAGTAGAAAGGTGCTCTCCATTCAACAGTTTACACCAGCAAAAGACAGTTGCACAATAACAGTATGTAGTGGTGTGACGAAAGTTTGATATTCTGATATTGTAAAACTTTATTTAGTGACACTGTATCAATACTACAGATTTTTTTTTTTTTTTTGCCTATCAGGAGTTTTTTGTTACCTGCTTAGAGAGAGGAACCATTTTTATTGTAATACATTTTGGTTTTCCTTATATAAAATAACTTTTTAATTCTTGGGTTTTTAAATCATGTATTGTAAGTCATATTTGCGAATCGCAGTTTCAGTATATTGCGACAACACTATGAACTAGGGCTGAAACGATTAATCAAGTAAATTTAATTACTAAAAAACTTAGATTTTTTATTTTATGGCCTTGATAACTAATTTAACGGAGAGCATGGAACCATTGCGACGGTTGTTTCCGCACGGAGCCTGCACAGCACCAACTGCACAACAGTGAAGAGAGAGGGTTTTTTTTTTTTTATCCACGAGTGAGTTTAGGGAGTGGAGTTTAGTTGCGTGTGAGAGCATGGAGGACAGCAATGATGAAAACTCACCAGTTAAATAAAATACCGCGACAAGAGGCGAAGACACAGAGGCTAAAGTGAACAGCACACGAAGCTAGCGCTGCAGAAAGACTCTACCTCAGTGCTGCAGTCAGAGCTCAAAGCAAACCACAGCAGAATAAACACGAGTAGATGTTTAACTCTTATCATAGAAAATAAAGTTTCACTTCAGCAATGACATTAATTCAAAACTGTAACTGTAGTTCACATTTAATGTAGCCTGTTTACAATTTAGTCTTCTAACAAGTAAATTTGTAATAAATATTCTAGGGATATTTTGATCTGGTCTTTTTAATATATACGTGAAATGTTTCTGTTTTGGGGACATACTGATGTGCATTTAAGAATAAATGTGTTATTTCAAGCAGAAAACTATTATTATTTGTTTTAACTATAAACCATAACAAAAAAACAAACAAACAACTAATATGTTTTTAAGGATATTTTATGGAAGGTAAAAAATGTATTAATTGAAGTAAATAATTGATAGATTACACGATTACCAAAATAATCAATAGCTGCAGCCCTACTATGAACTGCTGAACTATGGGATTTTAACCTCCAACTGTCCACTTTCAATGCAACTACTCTAAAATCTGAGCCACTGTTGTCCCCTCAGTCCTCCCTCCAGTCACTGTGAGCCAATCAGAGCCTGCCAGCCTTTTGACTCTTGGCCTCTCAAGCCAGTCATATAACTGTGCTCTCTCTATCCTTCTTAGTGTCATCTCAGCGACAACCATTTTTTTACCCCATCTCCACCGCAGCAGCAGAACCCTCAACCCGTTCATCTCCTTCTCTTCACCCTCATCAGTGTGCAAGCCCCTGGGGTAGTCATTTTCCAAACAGTTACGCACATGTGGCATTAGAACATTTTAAAATCCTTATAGTTTCAAACTGAGAATTCTATGGTGAAATTTGCTGTTTAACTGTCAAGTGGTAATATGTGGTGGTTTATGGTTAATATCTGTGTAATTACTGGGCCTATGCACATGAAACAAAAAAGGTTTATGGATCATAAGTTTGGATATTATTCCAAAAGAGTTACTCTCCCATAGAGTTATCATTAAATTCAAAATGAGAACACAACCATTTGATACTTTACAGTGACATGACACTGGGGGTTTTCTGACTGTATGCCTACAGTGGAATATTCAGCAGCTGACATAATGCACAAATTAGCAATAACTACCAAAACAGTTATTGAGTTATGTTATTTTAATATTATTGTTACGTTATTTTGACTTGTTTAACAGTACAAAATGTTGTATGTACATATGTTGTAGCTCCAACTAAGTCAGTTAATTATGGTCAGATTGTGTTAAAACAAAGCTCAGATTAAAGTCTAATTTGAGTGACAGAGCTTCAGACTTCATGACATCAGCTGCACAGTATCACTAGGCCCCTGCCCTCCATCTGAAATTATGATATCAGATTCTAGAACGTGAATGCAACCTATGCTCTCACCTCACAGCATCGCTAGCATGTCTATTTGCCAAAGTCTGAGTGATATCCATCCAATGAGGTATCCTATGGTGTGTGTAAGTCTTTCTTGGTTGAATTATCTTGGAAGAAGAATGAGCTCCATCTTGTCACGCTCCGGCAGTCCCTCTGAATAGAATCAAATGGCAGCAGGCTTTGTCTCGTGAAGCACAGAATATAGCACAGATTTAGAGGAAATCCTGAGATCTCACTCTACTCACTGCAGCGGCTACATTCACAGTCAAGACACTAACATTCCAACAAAGAAAACCACTAATTTACCAGCAATAATAGCACAGATGCCAACATGACTGAAATTGTTTTTGGCGATTCTCATGTGCAAGTAATGGTCTGCGATAAAATGAGACACCTACTTAACTTTTAAAGATACAAAGAAAAATGTAAATTATTTTATCAAAGAAAATTTTAGTATTGATCACACATTTTGAAGACACATTGACACATTTAAAGGTACACTCAGTAAGTTTTTAGGTGGAGGGTCCAAAACTATTCTCCATGGTAGACCTCGGCAATATGGTGTTAAAAATTGAACTGTGACCTCAACCCTGTGACGAGCTGCTATTTTGGTCATATAATCATATCATGACGTCATTCACCATTTCTCTTTTTAATGCAGCGCTATGCTCACTTTCCCTCCCACTTCTCCTTGGTCAACCTCTGTAAGGCTCTGAGTGAGGTAAATTTAACCAATCATAGTGAAGTGTGAAATTTTAGAAGAAGAAGATGATTGTACTTACCTCTGAAAGGCAACAGAAAAAACAAAGTGTTCATGAATCATGACAACATTCAAATCTGTATCAGAGAAAATTGTGATGTACATTTTTTGCCATATCGTCCAGACCTACTCCATGTTTTAGCTGGAATTTTCTACTACAATCCTCATGGAGACAAGCAGGTGACTCCACCAAGCCAAGCATTTGTTAGCAATAAAAACACAGGCAATTAAATACATACAAAACAGATAAGCCTACATAATAACATTCTGTGGAACATTCCAAGTACCAACACTTCCATGAGGCAAGCAGAACAATTACATAGTGCATTTTTAAAGATGTCCTGGACTTTGTGATGGGAGAAGATCAATATATTATACCGTTTACATACACTATATAAAAAATAAAAATTAATAAAAAATACACATACGTTCTTTTTCTCACTGTCTGACATGAAATCAGACTAAACGTTTTCTGTTTTAGGTCATTTAGGATTACCAAAATTATTTCTATTAGTACTATTTATTCTGGCTAGATGCCAGAATAATGAAGAAGGATTTTTATTTTTTTTACACAATTTTTCATTACTTTCTTCAAAATCAGAAGGTTACATATATTTCATTAGTATTTGACACCATTACCTTTAAACTGTATGACTTGGATTAAATGTTTTGGATATCCTTCCACAAACTTCTTACAATTGTTGGCAGGAATTTTGGCCCATTCCTCCTGACAGAATTGGTGTAACTGAGCCAAGTTTGTAGGCCGCCTTGCTCACGCATGCCTTTTCAGGTCTGCCCGTAAATTTTAAATAGGATTGAGCTCAGGACTTTATGATGGCCACTCTAAAATACTGACTTTGTTATCCTTAAGTCACTTTGTAACCAGTTTGGCAGCATGCTTCAGGTCATTGTCCATTTGAAAGGCCCACTGGCGCCCAAGCTTTAACTTTCTGGCTGATGTCTTGAGATCTTTGCTTCAGTATTTCCACATAATGTTCTTTCATCATGATGCCATCTATTTTGTGAAGTGCACCAGTCCCTCCTGCAGCAAAACAACCCCACAACATGATGCTGCCACCCCTGTATTTCACAGTTGGGATGGTAATGATGCTCATTATGGCCAAACAGTTAAATTTTTGTTTCGTCAGACCACAGGACATGTCTCAAAAAATTAAAGTCTTTGTCTCTGTGTACAAACCGTAATCTGGCTTTATTATGCTTTTTTTTTTTTTTTGAGTAATGGCTTCTTCCTGGCAGAGTGGTCTTTCAGCCCATGTCGGTACAGTACTCGTTTCACTGTGGATACTATGGATCAGCCAGCATCTTCACAAGGTCTTTTGCTTTTGTTCTTGGGTTGATATGCACATTTCGGACCAAAGCACGTTCATCTCTGGGGCACAGAACCCGTCTCCTTCCTGAGCGGTATGATGGCTGGACATTCCTGTGGTGTTTATAATTGTTTGAACAGATGAACGTGGCACCTTCAGGCATCCGGAAACTGCACTCAAGGATGAACTAGACTTGTGCAAGTCCACAATTCTCTTCCTGATATCTTGGCTGATTTCTTTTGACTTTTCCATGATGTTACACAAAGAAACAGTGTGTTTCAGGTGTGCCTTCAAATACATCCACAGGGGTGTCTCTAATTAACTCAAATGTTGTCAATAAACCTATAAGAAGCTTCCAAAGACATGATATCACCATCGGGGTTTTCCCAAATTGTTTAAATTCATAGTAATCTTACTGTATATAAACTTCTGACTTTGAAGAAAGTCATGAGAATTGTCTAAAAAAATCCTTCTCTCATTATTCTGGTATTTAGAAAATGGAAATAATTTTGGTAATCCTAACTGACCTAAAACAGGTAAAGTTTAGTCCAATTTCATGTCAGACAGTGTGAAAAAAGTGTGTGTCTTTTTATATAGCATATGTAAACCTCAGATTTCAGCTGTATATAGTAGTAGTTTAGCCTGGTGACAGGGCATGTTTGATCCTCGTCGCTGGCATTGCATACTGCCCAACTAGCCTTTGTATTCAATTGTTTACAAGACTGGAAGGACAGCCATGTTTCTACCACTTTGCCCCAAGATCAGCTATGGTAAACAAGTAGTGTATTACCAATGTGTAGAGAATGAATAATGCAAAATTTTGTAAAGTAACTTTGAGTTTCTACAAAAGCTAGTTAACACTCATGCATTGTTATTGCTACACCAAAATCTTGAAAATAACATTGACACATTTCTTGCATGTGCATTGATAGAGTATATCTGCTACTACGCTGAAGGTCAACAGGGTTCAAGAAGAGTTTCCGGTGTGCGTTTAACCAGCACGCGTCACCATGCAGATCGTGTCGGCTCTTATCTGATCACAGCACTGGCTCTCATTGTGCAAGTGTCTGCACTGCCTCACAAGTGCATGGTCTAAGCACACTTCAGATCATCCAAACAAACGCTCACAGCACCATAACACCCGGCACTATTTTAGGAGGAGAAAATCGGCTTTAGGCGGCGGGATTGCTTCTGTGGGGCCGTGCTCTGGCCACAGGGATAAGGAAGTTTAGAAGTGTAAATCATCAGCAGCTATTTGAGCAGCGTCCCAGAATAAAGCCTCCCAGCTCAAATGTGGAATGGCACTTTTGTCCAACATCAGCCTGGAGAGGAGAGAGACAGGCTGACGACTCTGCTAATTGTACTGTGGGGGAGTTCTAAAAGGCCCTGTACCCGATTTTTCCCATTTATTTGAGCAAAATGTGTCTTGCCCCAGTACAGATATATTGTATAAGCAGCTCTTGAGGTCAAAATATGTACGCTACGTGCTGTCTGCATCTAATTATAAAACGTTTTATTGTCCAATAACGAGAAAGTGTGCGTTACCATGCTAGTTGTTGTTTGCTTTACCGTGACGGAAAACCTCCGCTCTGGACTCTGGAAGTTGTGAAAAGCGCTTATATACTCATAGGGGGGCTTGGTTAATGCATAAGATAACTGAGGAATAATTTTGGACCACTCCAAATTGTTTAACATGAACTATCTCTGTTTTTCACATTTTTAAGACAGTACAAATCATTCCTGGCAATTCCAGGGCTGAAATTATCCAAATGATTCTATGGAGTTTGAAAATACAATGGAGCTGTTCCTGTATTACCAGAACAGAACAGAGTGTTTTCTGTTTGAGAGAAGAATACAGCCTAAATATGCAGGGTTTGTGTGTTAAACATGTGTGAATAAAACAAAACACAACTCCAGGTCTGTTTTTGATGAGGAAACAACATAACAAAATTGATCAGAAAATAACGTAATATGGGCCCTTTAACTTTAAATGCTGCTACTAGATGGAACATTATGCATTTACAAATGGAGGCATTAAGCCAAAACATTGCAACTGTGAATATTCATCGAGTCCATTTTGGTGCCTGACAACCACTCAACCAATGTGTGTAAATCAGAGCCCAGAAAACATTACACAGTGTAGCAGCAGTTAGCCATTTCCTTTGATGTAACGATTAGTGTAACCCCTACAAATAGCAGAAACCTATAAAACTAAATTGTATTATTCCTCTATATTGTACTCTGCACTGCTGTCTGAGCCGCGCTCGAGTTCTTGCAGTATTTTGGGCGCTCTCGCCGTAACTGAGTCACGTGGAGTAATAGTTTTAATCATGGTGCAGAAGTCAGTGGGGCAGACAATGGGAGGTAGCATCGTGAAGGGCTGCAGCAGGTTGGTACTTACTTAAAAACATATCTAAACTGTTTTCTTCTGTGTGAACATCGCCTTACATTTTACCAACCTTAATAGATGTTGTGTGGCACCGAACTGAGCCGTTTAACGCGAGTGATGTGCTAGACATAGTCATCGCAAGCTGGTGAATGTTTGTTAATGCTAACTAGGCACTGGCTGTGCTCCATTCATTTACAATGGTTAGTTTAGCATTAGCTTCTTCTAGGAACACTACTATTTATTATAAAAAGATATGCATTTGAATTATTATGTCAATTATAGTGCACTGTCAATGCCACTATGTATTTTAAATATTTTGGCCATTTTTACACTGGTCCTGTCGCTCACACAGTCTTCTTTTCTTGGTTCCGGTTTCACTCGATGGCGAGCTAACCCAACCAGGATGCTGAACCAAGTATCAATCAAATCAATCAAGAACTCTGCCTATGCCATAGGAGATACACATGACTGAAAGGTTTTAAGTGTGCGGGAGTCTTCTTAAAACCTTTCAGTCAAGAGCCTCTCCTCCAATGCACCTGTAGCAACGTAAGGTGTGCAGAGTCTACACAGAAGCGGGTAGGAAATACACACCCTAAGCCTATTGCCCGCCATTGTTCTCACAGCACATTTCCTACATCTGCTGAACTCTAAAAATGAATTTTGAATAATGACTATTGACTGTCACCAAACGGACTAACCACCTCAGTTGCACATTACCCTTGAAGAAGGCGAATCAGCTGAACTTTGAGGAGGGATTTGGATACATGGACACTGAATTATTACTGCTTTGATTGTTGACTGAATGTTGCCATTGCCCATTGAGCTTTGATCAGCGCTGATCATAATGAAATGTTATTGTTTGCTACCTATGTAAATACTCACTTCTGCACTTCAGTACTGAAAAAAAAATAAAAAATACAAGTTGCCTGCATTTAAAGCTACTGCTTCAGTAGTCCTCAACCTCCTAGAGCGAACTCTAGTAAGCATCTGATACTAGTCTATTACACAAGAGTAATTACCACATTATTACCACTTTATTACTATATTATTACATACTGTTTACCACTTTATAGCCCAAGTCTTCCGGAGTCTAAATAGGATATTATTAACAACTGTAATTAGCATAAAAGTAAAAGGCCATATCAATTACATCTATGTAACTGAATGTCACACTGGACAAATCACTACAGAAATACAGCACACCACAATTAAAAAGTCTGGATTTGTCGGACTGGTGAAATAAAAGCAATCACTGGCCTTAGGGAAAGGGAGCAGGCAGCAGATCTTGATGCTTAAAGTTCCTGTATTGCACAAAATTG